>VSDK01008294.1:312957-336251 GCA_009767595.1 Symbiodinium kawagutii | reverse complement strand
AGGGGACTTACAAATTACATAGGGAAAATCTGATAGGAAGGGGACTTACAAATCTTACAGATTGCATCAGGTTACCATTGAGGAGGCGTCACTGGGAATTTCGGAGTTCTTGCGGTGGTCTCTTACCACAAAGGTTTCGCTGTGGCATAGGCTCACCTTTGTGCTCACCAGCCAGGAACCCACAACAAACTCAGGGCTGGAACTATAAGCAAATGGGGAGCCGCAAAACTTAGGCCAAAGTTTCTCCATCCGTTTACACTTTCCATCGCTTTCTATTTCTGTTTCTTAGCGGTCTCAACGATATGCAAGCTGCAGGGCACTATTGCAACTATTATATTTTGCCCTTGCGGGTTGCTGCATCGTTCAGCGGTGACTCATGCACATTTCGGACCGAGAAGGTATGTTTGATGCTTACTAAGGTGATCTGGTCTGCTGCAGATCGAACGCATGGTACCCTATATGGCCATGCATCAAATTATGCCCAAAGTGACTGTGTCCAAAACACCCCTATCACATCCATTCACATCCTGTCATGACACGTGAATCCAGAACCACCACGTGACAAGTTCCATCGCAAATCGCAACTGACACCCTGAAGGGCCACGCAAGCACCTTTTTTTGCCCGCCAACAGTGCCTCAATTGCAGCGACTTAACGGGACATGTTGAGGCACTTCCAGGTCACTCATCATCTTCTGAGTCCTCATCCTCCAGGGCGTCTTCCAGGAATCCAATGAACTTTTCCAGGACTGTACTCGGATGTTCAGATGAGATTCGCCTGCACCTTGGAGGGCAACTGACTCAGCACCAAAAATGCAAAGACTTTGCAGCTGAAATTTCAAGCAATTGAAACGACATAAGCGAGCAAACTGTCAAGCCGAGGAACCCCATCAGCAATTCGTCGTCGGGCAGGAGGTCAATATCAGCCTCTCTTAAAGCCATGTAGCAACCTACAATCGCAGCAGCTCCTGGTAGGACGATCACATTCGATGGGAAATGGCGTCAGTGTATTGAGCTCCAGGAGTATACATTTGTGTATTTATCTATATTTCTATTTATATTTGTTTATCTATCTATTTATCTTTTTGTATGCGTGTGTACCTGAACTATGTACCTACTCATCATCAGCTGCTTGAAGCACCAAGCACCTTCTACATTGTCATAATATGCCATAATGTGATTGTACACATCTACCAGAATCCAGTTCCTAATTCATCAAAATCCCGTGCTCATTGGTGGTCAATGACTGACTGGGCGTGGACAGAAAATGACGGAAAGGCCATCTCTGCTGTCCTGCAGCCTCCGTACCATTGCTGGCTTGGATGGCTTCCTGTACTGCCAGCGGTGCAGCTCCACAAACACAGTCTGGCCCAACGACCACATCGTCGATCCTCAGGCGTTGCATGCTGCACATGAACTTGACGTCCTCATTTTGCTGCATGAGATTGCAGTTGTCCGTTCAAGTGATTCAAAATGTTTTGACAATTCTATTTCATGCCAATTCTATGAACATAGATCGTTCAGAAGGGATGCTCCTTTCTTGGATGAGTAGCTGAACAGCAAACCTTTTGACCTACAACATTTACAAGTATAGCTAGAGCTTGCAGTAGACCGCTTGATATGGCTTGATATGGCTGGAGTGTATTGGACTCTTAACCCTACTTTCCTTGTTGGTGCGTGGACCTGGCAATCCATGTTGCTTCGCAATTCTGGGTACGGAACGAACATAAGGCAAATCAAGGCTTGAGCCGCGCAAGACTCAACCCTTTGAACTCCAAACTCCAGAGTGTAAGAACATGTAAGGATGCGCAAGGCCTGTAAACCAACCGAAAAAAATCCCAAGTGTGCAATGTCTTCATTGCTGCCATGGGATCGACTCGTACAAAGGCTCCAGCACTGGTGCCCAGCGAGCCAATGGAGCTTCAAGCTTCTTGGCCACTGCAGTTGGCCTCGGAGAAATGGATGCAGCTGGAAGAGGCATGGCCAGGGCGCGGCCATGGATGGCCATGGTGCTGTGTGATCTAAACATGACAAGCTCAAACCTTGGAATCCCTTGGAATCCCTTGGAATCTGAGTGGATAGAAATGGCATCTCATGGCGACACTGGAAGTCGAAGGGCTGAAGCTTTCCGGAAAGGTCGCAGCTAGCACAGGCTTCCTTGAAGAGGATCTTCAGGAGACAACCTCCGTGGCCATCACGCAACTGACACGAACATTAAAAACATGCAACAACCAGCATCATCACGTGACCTCGCATGCCACAAAGGCATACGAAGGTCGTCAGCTGACAAAGGAGTTGCTGAAATCTGAATCAGTCTTGCTGGTGCTGGCTCATCCTAGCTGGTTAGGTTCAAACTGCAGGAAACCACTCCGGGTGCCTAGGTGGTCAGCTGGCAAGGTGTTCACGTGGCCCTGCCAGCGCACTTTCATGTTGAAGTCTCTCAAGGACTCCTTTGTTATCTTCTCATCCTGCGAGCATTGGCCAACAATATTCATCATGCTGTGACCTCCACGGAAGGTTGACATACATCGATAATCATAGATATACTGTCACTAAAAAGGGTGTCGACAAAAACTTGATGAGACACATGGCTTTGGTTTTTCTGTCTCTAAGATATTCTAAGTGTCCCAGAACTGAAGTACCCTTCATGTCACCTCTCCACGCTGCTCTCCTGTTCATTCATCCATCGCACCACTGAGGCAGCCAGGTCTTCTTCAGCATCATCTTCATCGTCACCCTCGAGGTGCTCCCCTTCTTGCATCACTTTGACCATTTCTCGTGCCTGAAGAGACCACGGGAGTTGCCTTCATTTCCCGGAAACATGTCATGAGATTTGGTAACTTCGCGCAATATGCGAGGGAAAGCAGGTTTGTAAAATGACTTCGAATGGAAAATGCAGAACATGAGTTGAAACATGTTGAAAAGGAATCCTTTACAATGCTGTGAAATCATGTCCTCTACGAAGTATGCAGGGAACACACTGCACTTCTTGGCTGAACCTCGTAGTGTCCAGGCCTGGTCTTCGCTAAGCCCTTGAAGCTTCAGCTCGGCCATGAGTTCTTCATCAGTACCGACTTTTTTGGTGCTCTCCTCTTTCACCTGCGCAACCAATCCCAACCCCAACAACTTGTGCAGCCTCACACTCGGTGTCTCCCTTACTTCACACATGTGACAGCTCTCCGGCCTTTCGTTGCGCCTCTTGCACAGCCCTGCGTTCTGCCTGACGAAACACTAGTAAGATTAGTAAGATCTAGTTAGTGCATCCAATACCGCAATTCAGGACGGTCATATGATCAGTGTTGCCCTTCAGCAGCGGTAATTGTGTTTACCATTGTTTACCAATACTCAAAGCCCAAAGCTGCCATGAATCCGCCCGCGCCTCCCCGCGCGGTAATTAGTACGAACTCGGACTTGAACTATACATGTGTTGCATTTGTTGCATGTTTTGATTCACCTCCTCTCAGTTTCTCTCTATTTCTTTCTCTCTGTTTCTTTCTCTCTCATCAACTGCCTGAAGGTATTAGATTGGTTTGGAGCTGAAAGGCTTGAAGGATTGTCTTGCTGTGTCTTGCTTGGCCACGGCCAACCGTCCAAGAGTCTTCTCAATATTTGTTTATATGCTCAGCATGCAGTACTGAGTTCATCTTCATGGCATAATTAGCAACAAAAACACTTCGCACGTTGCTGGATGTGATGCTTGTCAAACTTCCCTCTTGACAGAGAGCTCCCATTTTCAGTTCACAGTTCTAAAAGGCTGAAGCGTACCGGAACAAAATTGCGTTGCACAAGAATCTAGTATAGATCTATATGGTGCCAATGCCAGAATATGACCACCAATCTCATCATCCACCATCCTCCATCATCCACCATCCTCCATCATCCACCATCATCCTCCATCATCCACCTTGGTCAACTGCTTCTTGGGGGCAGCTTGAGTTTGAGCAGCACGACGAGCTTCGTGGTAGGCCTTTCGCTCCTCCTGTGGCAGTCGCATGTGTGAATTCGAATTCGACTTCTTCAAGGTTCCATCTCAAACAAATTTCGGGTTAGCAAAGTTGATCAAAGTTGAAAGCCATAGCATGCCATAGCCATCCTCTTCTGGTGTCCTTGCTCAGCTTAGCAAGCTCTTCTGGACTGAGCCTCAAGGAGTTTTCTGTGGGACCATGTGGGTGACCTGACCTGGATGCTTGCCCCAAATCATATTACCAGCCACGTTGTGGGCTCTGTTTTGCGCATGTGTGGGCGTCTGGTGAACAAACAAGGGGGATATGATATGTTTTGTGGGTTAGTTTTGAGACGCGTTTTGCACAAGTCGAACACAAGGCTTGCCCTGCATGACTACATCTTTGATCCGAAAAATCCTGGGTTTCTGCTGGTTGAGGCAGTACCCTTGAGCCAACGTGGTTCAACATGGTTCAGCACGGTTCAACGTCGTTCAAAGTGCTTCCACATGGTCCAACCAGCCAGGCGCAGGTCACTTGCCCAGGAACTCCTTCACTGGGGCAGCTGGCGCGCTGTCCTGGCAGTGATCCAGGGGTAAAACTGCGGCTAACCATGGCTACCCTCACTGTGGTCTCCATGATATCACTGAAGTGTGGCTGGTGGATTGATATTAGTAGGATTCATGAAGTGATTCATTCTGATTCATTCTTTGCTCAATGCCCCACTGCCCACTGCCGACTCATTCAGGAGTCTCCTTGGGAGCACTGGGCGCTGACCCTTTCTCCTGGATGTGCATCGAACCGAATAGTTGGGACCCGTCGGTGTGGCAATGGTGGAACCAAGCGTGCTGCTAAAGAAAGTTGTATAATAATAACAATAATGATTGATCTAACATTTACCCGATATGAAAGAAGATCAACGATAACGGCCGATAGCCAATGATTGAATAACAATGAATAACAGAATCATACGTTGATTTATTTCAATTCAAGTTACACGTGACACCTGATACCATTACAGAGGAACCGTGAGCAACCTCATATGTTTATAGGGGGGAACAGGAGCTTAGGGCGGGAAAACGGACCATGGTGTCAGCTCCTGGGCTACAGGACCAGGAATGGAATCGAGGACGCCAATCTCCTGCAAACGACTTCCTTGAGTCCCTATGAGGGTCCACTTGGTTATAGGGTCTATGAGCTACAGTACCTTACAGGGGTTACTAAGCATGATTTTAATCCAGGTGGGTCCACCTGCTGGTCAACTGGTTTTCCGTCATAATAACGGCACAGCCGCACACACGAACACGCAAGAAAGCTATTATTCATTGCCACGATGGAAAGAAATTGTTCACTTTGAACAAGCACCAGCTGCACGGTCACAAGTATGACGAAATTTTCCCACGATAAGCCTATTGCCCAGGCACCCTGTAAAGAATAGTCAATATCAAAATTCATACCTGATGTGGTCAATTCAGCATGGCGATCAGTGCCAAAAGGCCGCCTACAATGGAAGGACTCGCACTGCTCCCTGTCTCGCAGTTTCCAAACCCTTTTGATCTGCCAAAGGGTGTATCTCCGTGGGTCCCTGCGATGAAACAAGTCAACGAGTTGCCAAGGAAAGCATAAGATGAAATGGGGTAACCATGATTCGGAGTCTCCTCAAGGTACCCCTTCGACGTGGCCGCAGTCGCCATGTCCAGTATAAATGGCTGTCCAAAGGAAGCTGGAGCCAAAATGAAGTATGCGAGCATGAAACCTTCAAGATCTCTGCCACCCCCTCCCTCCTGGTCTTTCAACCTTTACATGTTCTTAGCCACACAAGTGCGACAATGTCAGGAATAAGGAACTGGAACTACAGTATTATCTCTCCCTCCCTCCATTGCTATGAGGTCACTCTGCCCCAGGATTGGGAAGAAGGCACAGTATCCGCATGATCTTCAGTTCTTTCTGAATGTCCGTGTTTCCTGGAGGGTTTTTGGACGTAGCAGCATGTATCGCATGCAAATCCATGCAGCGATTCCGTCCGAGGTACCGCATCCCAATGGAGGTACCGCCGAGATCGATCATCACCTCAGCCGTGGGACTCCAAGACTCCCCCAAAGAAGACCAATCCAAAATAATAACTCCAAAACTCCATGTAAAAACTCAGCTGGCTTTTGATTTTGCATGTGAGACGATTGAATAAAAACACAAAGACGCAAGTGATGCCATGACAAGCAAGTACCATGCAATTACCACGTACCATGTACCATGTACCACCTACCACTATCACCACGACCACCGCCATGCATCTTCCAGAGCCTCTTCAAGTTTTATCTCAAACAAGGCACTGGCGAGCGGCCTACTGCAGCAAAGATCTGATTGGGAAGCACTTCTGGACCAGTGGCCATCTTGTAGGCCATCTCAAACCTTGGGGAGTTTTAAATGGCCAATGTCATAGTCCTACTTGCAAAAGCTGGTGGCGCTCGACGAGATAGGCATACCTGAAAGGAACCTTACGGCTTCTCAGCCTGTAGATCTTGGATGATCTTGGCAACTACACCTGCCTGCCTGATGGCTATGGTGCCTCTCTGCTCTTGTTGTCCCTGTCTTTAACCTTACCCTATGCAAATATGAACGTGGAAAAACACTGATGAACACGGTGAATGGATGTTTGTGGATGCTTGTGGATGTCTATGGTTTCAACCTTGGAGAAATTCGAGTGTTGCAAGAGATGGAATCCTTCGCAAACTCTGGTCCAGTTGTTGGGAGCTGAAATTGACACAGGCACTGTCAGCATGCCATGAAAAAAAGAAGAACACATTGCAACCGCTGTTTGACACCTGCAATCAAGGGGCATATTCATTTTGTGCACCTTTACGTCGTTGCCACCACCAGTGGTGAAGCGAGAGTTTACCTCAGCGACACACCAGCCCTTGTTGAAAATCACAATTCTGACACCCTGAAATGATGCTTACCACAACCGAAATGATGTTTCATGGATACCACACAATCATATAAAACCTGCCAGGCACAAGTCCTATGATGTCCTATGTATATTTCATAATATCCTACGAGATTCTTCAAGTAGCACCTAGCAACACTCCATGTCGCCACGCTGCGGGACTGGGATGAACAGCATGGACATCCACTCCTCGGGCTTTTCCTTCTACAGCCAGGCTGGCTGCAAGTTCCTCAGGACAGCACGTGTCGGCAGCAAAGCAACTTCCCTTGTTGGGCCTTACGATTGTGACAAGCGCGCATCCTTTGAGATCTTCTCAAGCATGTTCACTCAAGTGGTGAACCAATCTTTGTCTAACATCATATTTGCTACTATAAGACTATAATCGTGATATTTGATAGCTTGCAGACTTCCTTTTTAGGCTTCATGGATCTTTGTGATAAAAGATCTTTGACACGAGCAAACAAAAAATACATATAAAAGTGTATATTGAAACAAAGCTGTTCCTTCAACAGTCCAAAGTGTAACCAGTGCTGCCCTGAATCTGACACACCAGACTTTGTGCAGCCATACCTTGGGCGAATCGGTAAACACACACCAAAATGAGGCGGCAAACAACAACAATTTGCGTGTATCATTTGGATGATGATTAATTACTTCTTGTCTTTTAAAGTTTCTATTGATATTATGATTCTCTCTTATATATTGTGATATATTCAAGTTTTCTTGATGTTGTTCAGATTCTCTGGATGGTCCTCCCACCTCAAGAATCCTGTGGAATGATTGACTAGCACTCTGACCCATCAACCACCAACAACCATCATCCGTACCTATTCATCGTTAAAGAAGAACCGTCAAAAAAGTTTCAAACACCTCCCACTCACCTCCACTTCTGCCAAAGGACATTGCAGCGAATGGGTTCGGGATGAATCCAGCAGAGGAGGAGGTAAACACAATGCAGCCTTTGAGGCCCTGAAACATCGCGGCCATTTGACCATCAAGCCTACTTCAACGGGCCAAATATGCAATTCATACAGCGTGTGTCCTGATCTTACCAGCTGACTTAAAGCACCTCAACCACTTCTCAAAAATTATCGCAGTTTATCCACTAAAAGCAAAGTGACCAGGTGAAGCGAGTACAGAACCAGGGTCTATGGTATGCATCCAGCAACTATGTGAAAACACATTTTACGAGGGGTCTGGAAACATGATTCTTTGCCAAAAGAAATTTGCACAACCGAAAGGTCGAGATCAGCGGACTGGCGGAGTATCTGTGGATGCCGCCTTTTTGATCATGTTGCTGTAGAAGTGGTGAGTGAGATGGATGTTGGCGGTAAGGTTGCAGTGAAAGTTGGCCAAGTGAGTCTCCACCGAGTGCTGCTCGAAGAAACCTCGGACTCGGGGGAACCCGAAGCTTCACAGGACTTCACAAGGAACAGTCCGATTCGTGTCCCAGCCTGTGACAATAAATCCGGCGTTGTTGAATACAAGCTGAACATCCACATCCTGGCTCAATCTCCATCATTCCATGCCCGGAAAGGTGCGATATACATTGGAAATGAAAATGATATCATGGATTGCAAAGCCAAATTTTCTGCGAGAAAGGTTGGGACATGTTGGAACTCAAATTCGCAACAAACAAGCTCGACTGAACGCAGGATACTGCAGGATGGCCCCAACATGGCCCAGGACCCAAGCTGAATGCCTTGGTCGCATCCTTCACATCTGCCATCCAAGCCCCAGAGCTATCTGACAGATTCGCCTGACGAAAAAAAAAGTCAAATGTGACCAAAGGGCAACAAACTAACTAAGTTGCTTCACCAATTTTCACCATACCGTATATACTATATACCCTTCTAATATCTATAGGTTTTAGTATACTTAATCAAATCCAGTCGATTTGTGTCGATTTTAAACGATTTAACTGCGTTGAAGAAGGCAACCTTTGAGCATTTGGTATAGATTTCTATGGTGGTTCTATGTGATTTCTCCGTAGCCATGCAGAACTCAGCAAGGTGATTCAACATCCCAAAAGGTTTTCCCAACGCACTGTGCAGTTTGCGCTGCCTTGACACTTCGGACTTCCTGCTGTGGGAACTGCGCTTTGAGCTCCTCGAAGCACAGTCAGTTCATGGCTCCCAATGGAGCACCGTTGCCTCAGGTCCTTCAGGGTCTCGACAAAAACGGGCTCATCGCCTCGCACCGTCACAATGATTAAAGAAAACTCTATTTCTCCAACCGTGTCTAAGGAAAATTCAAATGTAAGAAAATGTATGCAAAGCACATCCTGTTGGCAAAGTGGAAAATCCTGAGACAACAACGTGCAACAATGACCACGTTCAAGCCCTGCGAAAGCAGCTTTCTTGCCAACTCCTGACGCAAGGAATCGCAAGGAGGCCTACCCCATGCTCAGTCGTGCTGGAATTTCGCCGTCCTTGCCGATGCCAGAAGAACCACCTGACAAACTCAATGCATGTAGCATTACTGTAGCATCATGTAGCTATGCTGTGAGTGCCTCATGTACTAAACTCAATTGTGGTTTGAGATGGTTTAAGCATGTTGCATCATGTTGCCTCTTCCCATCTCTTGCCGTATCTCGAACACTGTGGGAAAATGTGAACATGGCACCTGTCACCAGCGCCCAGGTCGCTCCATATCGCAACTTCAAGTCTTGTGGGCCTAACAGCCTGCAATGCTGGTGGGATGCAAGACCCATGTGGCAAGCCAAAAGCATCAAAATCGCCTGGGAATCAACGAGTTCAGTACCAAGTACCTTCAGGGGTTGAATGGTGCAACCAGCTGCAAGTAGCAAGTCAATGTCAATGGTACATTCCAGGTCGGTCGAAAGCAATAGTGGGTGATTGCAAATTCTAGCTGCAAATGCTAGTTTATGGGAGCACTGCCCAGCCATACAGCGAAAGCACAAATCTGTAAAGCACATGTTCATATCACATTTGCACAAATGTGTTCAATACGAACATGACTCGTGACAGCTTCTGGGGCACAGTATCGGTGACAGCAACAGAAATAGCACCAGCAACAAGTAGACCATGGCCTCCAAGGCCAAGCCTGACAAAAGAGCATCCCAACTCCAAAAAACAATTGCTTCATATTTCATTGTAATTACTGTATGTATGTACATGTACTTTATGCGATAATTTTTCTGAGACTGGATTCTTTGACCATCAAAACTCTCATCATTGATCATCATTGGCCATCATGGACAGACTTTAGGGAATGCTCAAGGTTGCATTCGCTGCGACGCTTGAAGTTGATGAACTTACAATATGACCTCTAAATCAAATAATTGGGCTGGTTCACCTGCTGGTTTAAGTGATGGTCTATAACTTTTAACAGTTTAGAGCTGTTGATTAGAATTGTCAATGGTGGTTGCCACCATTTTGCCACCGTACACCATGAATACAGGAGACTTCTGCCATTGCACTTTGGCCAGTGCAACGCCCAGCCTTAGGCTACAGGCTACACTAAGCCTCTACGCTTGAGCCACGGCTTCGCACTTTCAAAGATCAGCTATAGAAACAAAGCGAACCAAAACGGATGAGAAAATCAGGTTGGTTGGTAAACCAACCAACCAAATAAAAAAATATGATGAAGTAACAGGATGGTTTGGTCCCGTTGGTTCAATTCATCCAAATAATTGATCAGCCAATCAACGTTTTGTTAATAACAATAAATAATAAAACGAAACCACCCAGCAGTCTTTAATGATTCACAAGAATCACAATTTGAAGACTGAGACCATGGCAGCACCACTTGCTACGCTCCAATTTGCCACACCAGGCCCCACACAGACCTGAAGCCAATCCATACCAATATATAGAATTCAGAATATATATATATATATATATATATATATATTATATTATATATATTTATAAATATATACATTTATCCATCTCTATTTAAAGAAATACATAATATTGTATACAAATAATATATCATACAGTGTCATACATCCCGGAAGTTGTGCCAATCCCTATTGGATCCAGTTGTGCTGTCTGCAGCCGTCCCTCCGTTGGGTCCTCGCCATCGTCCAATGGCAGGCGCCGGGCCAAGATTCCACCAAGACCACCTGGCAGGTCCAACGGTTCACTGGGTTCACTGCATGGGACGCAGCTTGGGTTCGCCTTCGCTTCGTAGGAAACCATCCCCTGTTCTGGTACCAATCGTCCACGCCTGAGAAACACCAAGAAATTTGAGAATCACCAAGACCTATTGAAACCCTGGCCATCCCTGGGAGACTGTTGACTGATGAACATTTAACATTTGTAACAAAAGGAAAGGATGCAAAGGGCAAGAAGCTACAGGCAGTCCTGGCTCCGAGATCCTTTGTACAAAACCAAACGTCGCCCTTCTGTTTGGCTCGGCGTTTCCTCATGTGGCTGTAGCTTTGTACCATTCTTTGTCGCAATTTCGATCAATTTCGCACATTGGCACTCATGTGAGCAATGTATAATCTAAGTGCAAGTCTTGACAAAACTCCGTTGGGGAGATGCGCACCTGACATTGACAATACTTCTCCCAGAGCAAACCTGCAGCATTCTTCAAGCTTGTCACTTCCTGGAAATCAACTCTGATAAAGGGCAGGCGTACACCAACCTCTCACAGGAACAGCAAGAGCAGAATGACCCCCCAAACAAAAAACACTCCACAGTCCTGACCAACCTTTCCAATATATAACCAACTGTAATCAGTTCATTGTAAATGCAACAAGAGTAACTATTCCCTTCGCAAACCAAACTGGGATTGAGCATGATTAAGCCACGTTCATTTTCAACCAAACGCGCGGTAGCCGCTGGCAAATCAAACGATTATGAGGATGCGGGAGAACACCGCACACAAACGCATGCAAGCGAACATGCTGGCAGTATTGTCCAGCTATGTTGTGTGAGACGTCAAGCTACATCTTCTTTGACCCATGCCTTTTCAGCACTCAGAGCAGGAAAATGCATCTGACATAGCTTTTGCCTCTCAAGTTCTTTCTGATGTGGTGTGTGCACTGCTAGATGGTGGGAAATGCAATGGGGTAACAAAGCCCAAGGTCAGGAAGAATGGTAAATGCCTTCAAGTTCACTCACTGCAGCGTGGCAACACAAATTGTCATAGATGTGTGAAATGTCTAGAACTTTGCAACGGATTGGATGCACACTAGCGAAATCACGAGTGACAAGCAGGATCCGCGCTCTGAGCTTAGGGGTCGAATCCAATTCTGGCTAAACTGCCTGAACTGATAAATCTTATTTATGAGTTTTATATAAGCGCCCATCTCACTCTTTTGCTGGCGACTCGATCAGGCGAACGTGTCTAGTCTCTATAGCGCGGCCATCCATTTGGATTCACTTTACATGGCGCTGGAGACACGTGTGGCGTCTCTCGCGCGAACGTCTTGCCCAAGTATGGACACGCAAAGAACACCCAACGATGACACCATTGGTGATTCTGTGATCTCACTAAATCTAATTTTGAAGTACTGAATCTTCAATCTGCTCTGACGCATTTGAACTACATCAGTATTGACGTGTGTGGCATTGTGCTACAAAAAGTTCTTGGTGTCAACTGCATTTGCACCTCGTGATCTCTTTGTGATGAGCAGCTGATGCAAACTGCGAGGATTTGCCCAAATCCAGCGGGAAAAACTGAGATGCTCAGCCCTGTGCCATGCAGGTTGAATTCACGGCTCGATGCATCTCATTTACCACAGGAGAAACACCAAATGTTTAGCCTGTTCATTCCAGATCTCATGCAATCAAATTGTCAGTGCATGTCAAAAAGTCTATATGAACATCTGCCAGTATACTATCAGGGTAAACTTTGGTGCCTCCGACCTGTTTCGCAAGATCATGGGCTTGTAGGCTATGGTAGGTTCAATGATCCTCAATGCATATCTTGCAACAAATTGCCCCTCAACCCAGCCAGCATGAGTGCAGCGGCGGCTGCCAAAAGCAGTTCCATCAGCACATTTGACCGAAGATCCCAAGTTGTCTTCGGCGGCAACGCATTTTTTGCGGGCATTCTTGGCGTTGCCTCAAGGACCGGCTTGGTTGGAGACAAGGTTTCATCTTCCTCGCGGCCCCAGTTGTCACCAGCGATACCTTCTGGCACAATGCCACCCCTCGGCTTAGCCGAGAGCATGGCTTCCTCACCTCAGCGGCCGTGCATGCGCCGCTATAGCCACTACGCTTTCCCGCTCAGCCGTGCTTCATCCTTCCAGGGATCCCCAGCATCAGATCATCAACACACACCGACATGTATATTTATATAGATACCAACCATTTCTTTCATGACTTCCATCATGACTTAGACTTACATCGTCACTTGCATCGTAACGCACATCATCACTTGCATCATAACGTACGAATCATAAATTACATCAGAACGTGCATCATAACTTACATCATAACTTACATCATGACTGACATCGCAACTTGCATCATATGTTGCGTCATAAGTTGCATCATAACTTGTATGATCTTACATCACTTCCTCGTCCCAGGCAGTTCCTCTGTTTTCAGCCGCGCATCATCAACTCATAAGTTAGACTTATGGCAAATGTGTGGCTCGAACAACTTCAGACATTCAATCTTTCGACAGAGACTTTCTATGTAGCCATAGTGGCTGTGAAAGTATGCCCATGTATAGTATGGCCCTTCTGGCCTCGCTTGATTTGGCCAATTGCGGAATCAAGTCTGAAACAACTTTGACCATCACATGTTCAAGGAAACTTCACGCAACAACTCTTCAACGTGCTGGTATAGTACAAACCGCCACTAGCACTAAAGGATTTCTGAAGATTGTAGAAGCCCAAGAAGGCCCCTGACCACTGAACACAGCCGTTCTGAAGTTGGGATGAGCCGACTGCTAAGTCCTCAAGAAAAGGCAACCAACCAGATATAAAAAGCCATGCTACCCAATGTCAGAACAGGAGTTGTCCAAATCTTAACCAAAGACTCTTGCAAAATGCTGCGTAAGTTATATACCCAAATACAGGTAGCGAAAGTAATCACAATGTCACACGGGGCTTTGAACCGCCAAAATGGGGCCAAAATGGCCAAGTGCTGACCCTGCCCTCGGAAGATTTCGAGGGGCCCTCTGGTGTAGTTTCTCCAGCTTCCAGGCAGCTTTGAGATGCAGTTGCCTAAGCCTATATGCAACCGTTCAGCTTGTAACCATTGCAACTGAGTCGCTATCGTTCAAAAGAAAGTCCGGTAGCCCGTGAGCATCTGGCAGCTCAGAACAGAGCTCAGAGACCCACTCCGATGCCTGTGAGAGAGGAACAATTTCTGCTGCTCTGGGTGTTTGTGCCGAGACTATTGGATTTGTGACATGATGTGTTGTGATTGATCTCCTCTCACATCTCGTCACTCTGCAGACTGTTCCAACTCGATTGTTGACAAATGAAAGTGTTCAAACCCCGCAAAAAAAATCAAGTTTGTTGAATCATGACGAACTCCCTATGAACTAATCATCATAGGAATTAGTGATTCTTAGATGTTAGTATTCATCAACCAATATCAATTGATTATCATTGTTCAAGCTTTTTTGAGGTACGCGTTCTGTGATGAAACCACTCGGGCTAAAAAGCTGCGCCTTCGGACCATAGAGCTTGAGCTTGCGTTTGGTGCGCTGTGGCAACAAGCGTTGAATCAGCATGTAGCCATGGTGAACCAAGGACGAAGTACGAACAATGAAGACTTTCCGAACCGTTTCCGGGTAGTTCCCATCAAAGACCTTGTAGATATCGGGCCCCAGTCGCAAATTGTTCCACATGCGACCAGTCCAATCTGGAACTTCTCCATAGTCGCCCACATCAATGATCTGGACTTGACCACGGATAAGCTTCCTGTGCTTAAACATTGCCTTGCGGATCTGCTCATGCGTCCATTCCAGCTTCGACAGGCTGTCGACCAGGACTGCTTCAACTCCGAACTCACGAATCATGCCCGCAGTGTCTGCCACAGAGAGTCTGAAAAGTCTCACCTCTGTCATCCAAAGTGCATTGGGTTTGCACATGGACATGTTCCTCTCTCTCTCACTCTCAGAAAACCAACTAGGGAACAAACCAGTATATAGGTGGTCCGAAATATCCGAAAATACTATTCCGATCTATTCCGTGTATAGGTTTGTCTGTTGTGGCGATCATCCACATCACAATGAAGCATCATGGTTGAATCAGTTGAATCCTGAATTCTACAAGTTGCTGGAATTCCGTATTTGTCGTTGGTCATCTGCTCCTCGACCCCATAGAGTTTGCACAGCTTGGCTCTGCGAGTGCGGCCACGTTCAAGCTCTCTTCGCCAGCTGTGAACTTTGTTTTCAACATCGAAGCGTTCCCGCCAGTCGATCATATCCCGAAACATCTTCTCTGCTTTGCGTACATTGCCGTCACGCCCCCTTAAGTAACGCAAAAGAGTCTGTGCTTGACGGTGCAGTGGCTTACGCCTGCAAACAGGATGCAAGTCACAATCTTCCAAGAGAGAATGCAACTCCCGCAGTCTGTGAAGCTCATCTTCATCAATGCTTTCCGCGATGATGGACCACTCAAGCTCATGCTCTGGATCGTGAGGGACACGATCAGACATGGTTGACCACTTCGGAGACATCACAGCTCGGGGAGAGCTGAGGTCACTAGCTGGACTCTCACCATATCTCTCGTCTTCCTGAGACAGAAACCGCAGTGCCCATCTAGGAATGGAATCACAGAACCTACGGTGCAACTGACCTTTTTTTGGATTCCCATGGGTTCGACATGTTGGTGATAGAATGCGGTGCGTAATGTCACGTGATGGCATGGATTGTCTTTCACCCCCAAACATGTACTCGGCGGCCATTATTTGCTTATGACTTCTGATGTGTACTGTATACATGATCAAGTGCTTAATATGTTTGATGTGTATATGATTAATTGCGGGCTTATGTATTATGGTGTGTGTAAATGATAATTGCCTATCAATTATGGTATTCATTTTGCAGAAAAAACATTAAAACAATATAGTAAAAATCTCACCATCAAGCATGTGAACACAAGCTCCGCAACCTGAGCGCCCGGAAAGCCGTTTTCCACCCAAGCGAACTGGGGGTATTGGATGAAACTTCTGGGTTTGATCTACCCAGGATTGAAAAATACCCGGGCTGGGACCTAGCTCAAAGATACGGGTATATAACCATACAGGATCTATCCAACCCAAACTACAATAGAATTAAATCAAAATTCCTTCTGGAGGATTTCCAAAGGGTGGAGTGGGTGGGACCAAAACCTGAACGGGTATTGATCTTGAGCCCAAGTGGCATACAAGATCTGTAGTTGGTGAGATGAACATCATCTGAAAAAAAAGAGAGATAACTGTTATAGATGAATATATATATATATATCACTCAAGGCGATTGCCTTAGATGATAGCTCGAGCGGGGTTGCCAGGATCAAATGATTGACCCACTTATCCCTGACCAACCAACAGCAAATGATCACAGCTATTTATGCCTGACCGAGGCGCCCCATGTGGGTTATTGTGGGTTTGGTTGATCAACCCAGACATAATACATGTGAAAACAATGAAATATGAACATTACATGATAAACGTTAGCACACATGATCGCACATGGTGATATACTAAATATGATCATCGATGATGTGAACAAATACGACGTATTGTGAATTTTCTCAGCGCCATCAATTCAAGACCCTCTTTGACGTATTGTAATTACTGTAATTCATGATAATTCCTGTCTTGACATGTTTTGACGGCTTGATATCACAACTGGAATGTGCTTGAGCTTTGTCACCCCCATGATGCACCGGATGCCTTTCACCCGTTTGGCCCAAACACATTTGGACGGCTCACGTGACAGCAGGAGGCACCCATTTGCGCTGAGCGAAGGCTACGAAGCGCCGGGTGCACCCAAATTGAGCCGATTTCTTCCGGCAGATTCTGCCCCCCGCTGAGTCCACCCCAGAAGAAATTCTGGATCCCTCCGGTAGGGTAGAATGATGAGGAATACATACCTTACAAACCTCGGAATCACCTCATAATCATCATAATTGCATGATTTGTTCCTATAAATCTCTCTATACGTCTAATGGGGAAAAGGATTCGTCTTCTCAAGGCCTTGCGGCGCTACCTGAAAAACATGAACAAACACCACAAGCTCAACTCCGGCGCATGTTCAATGTGGGATAAGGGGGGGTAAATAGAATGGGATATTAATGGATATCGAGATCATAAAAAGAGATACTCCCTAGGATTTTGGCCCTCCCTGCATCATCAAAGGAATCTCGACCGTAAATTATGTGGAGCAAAGAAACCGATGATCGACAGTGCGCTGTCTCAACACTGTACATGACGTGTTTAGTACAGTGCCCAATTACATCACAATGGATAACATCGCAATCATAGAATTTAGCATGTAAATCTCTGTAACCCAACCAGCATCATAGGATTCTCTCTCCATGGGGCTTCTTCATGTTTTTTCACAGCACCCAGCACAGCGGTCGTTTGAAGGTGGCCTCCTTGTCCCAGCACCATAGAGCCCAGAAAACCACGACAAGGATGTGCCATGGCGGTTTGTGAGTAGAAGATGTTGCTTGCAGTGCTACACCTTGCGACCCAATGCTTCAGAATGAGTTATTGGAATGATGTCAGAGAATGTTTGGCCATCAACATGCATCAAAGACCAAATTTGATGAAGCTCACTGAAGCGTGTGTCCAATATAATGCTGCGTGTCAATGCGTTGTGTTTCCTACTTTCAATCACCCAGGCCGGACCTCCGGTTCAAGTGCATCAGTCAATTCCAGCAAACTACCAAAAATGGAGCCCATGCCGCTGCGCAGTGATGCATCTGGAACAATGTGCCACCGGTCTAAAAGGCAATCACCAAGGCCCAAGGCAACGAAATCAAACCTGGCGGTGGTGCCCAGGCTGCTTGGCCAAACTCATCAGTGCTGACCTGCGACAAGCATCAAGCTACTCTATGGCCAATAGTCACGGCTGCACACCACTGGCAGGACTTGCCAACTCATCTCTGGAACATCACTGTCTTTTGCCACGAAAGCGCAGGAGCGTCGCCCGCCATGTGCCAGCGTCACTTTGCTGCCTCTGACTCTCCAGCGAAGCCTCTTCCGGCATCTTGGGGGCCTTGGGGGCCCTGCACTGCTTCTGATCCAATCGTATCAAGTCTTCTACTTGGAGGTCTGTGGCAGGGCTGGCAGTTACCCTCCTTGAGGGTATGGCAATGTCCAACTACAGTGCCCCTTGAACAGTTTCCAGTCATTTCCAGTCTCCAGCAACCAGTTGTTGATGCAAAAACTTCAAACTTTGGTGTGTTTTTTGCGGGGTACCAGCAGGCAACCAGCAGTTGGACGGGTCGTTAGCAAAGCTGCAACCCGCAGCTGCAGTCAGTCTAGAAAATTGCAGAACTCTGGTACCTATGGCATCCAGAGATGGTCAGTTCTTCATTGGAGTCATGATAAAAAGCTTCCTAACTTGCGCATGCTGCAGTGGCTTCCCTTGAAAAAGCACTAATCTCATGGCGGGAGAAAAGTTTTTGGACCAATCGAGGAACTGTGGAGGCATATGTTCAGAAATGGCCCTGTTGGCGCAGCACATCAGTGCGAAACAGGTTCTTCGAAAAGCTTCTCCATCCGAATGATGGCCTTGGCAGCACATGCACAATGCAATGAAAAGAAAAACTTCAAAGAAGCAATATGAAGCAATCAGCCAGGGCACATCATTCATTTTCATCAGAATCGATTGGACATGGCGAATCCTGACAGAAATGGCGCTTGAAAATCGAACTCCAGTCAATTCGGAGGCTAAAAAAGGCTCAAAAGCTCTAGGTAGCGCTGTAGTGATTGGTGGCATTCCTCTCTCCTTTGGAAAGTCACTTTCCCACGGAGGCCATTGAGTGCCGGACATCAAGTCAATGCAAACAATATCGCCTCATGAGGAGCGCTGCTATGCTTCCTTGCCATCCACGAGCCATGAGCCACACTGTACCGGTGCTGCCGGGCATCTTCTTCTTGCCTCGCCCCGGAGCCTGATCTCCCGTTTTCTCAAGATGAGTCCACACCGGTGCACTCAAAACTGCATGAATAAATTAAAAACTGGGATAGGCAGGTAATGTGCATGAAGACTGGGATTGATCAGCTCTCACAAATGATTCTTAGATGAATATAGGTTGTCACAGTTGTCACATGTTGTCACACCCCAGTGCATTTGGGCGCCTGCGAATGCCTGCTGCAATATCCATCACGCCGATGGTCCCGCCATTGTCCGGGTCGAAAATGTCAGATAAGCGTCCCTTGGCAACGAAACCATGGAGAAACTCCAAACCTACCATCCAAAAGACAGGAGACACGATATAAACAAGATTCAACAAGCAACCATATGCAAATAATCGCAGAATCTTTGGAGCGAAGTGTTCCATCAAATTCTTAAATGGTGATGGTGATGCCTCAAAATTGGGAACCCCAAAAATGGTTTGTTCATGTTAGTTCAGTATTGTAAATGGCTAAGATAAAGGATGATTGGGGGTACCCCTATATTGAGAAACCACCAAATGCTGCAATGCGGGGATGGGATCCTGATGGATCCTGCCCAGCCACATGGTCCAAGGGGTTTATGTCCAGGTCGATCAAGGCCTCGCTGGACACACCCATGTGCAGTCGATGTCGCGCGTGACATGTTGAGAGACATGATCATACACATCATACTTTGCTAGCTATCAAAAGTACAAGAATCCCCAAGCTTGTATACATATCATAAAATGTCATACAAACATGGGATTGAATTGCAATGATGTGACATATGAAATCATATATGAATCAAATAAATCAACACTCTATGACACAGGCATGTTTGATCGGTGAATAACGGCACGATCTCCGAAACGCGACTTCTGTGCCATGTGCATCTCCCCCGCCTGCTTCGCCAAAGGGTCGTGGATGACCTGTTCGCAAATCCCGCAGCACGGGGCCCCATGCTGTGAGCGCGATGCACCTGGCCTGGTCAACAATCTCTCGGGTGACTTGCGCGTTCATGATCGTATCCAAGTGCTCTGAAAGGACCTTCGCTGCGCGGTTTATCTTGGGTTCTGATGGGACCTGGAGTAGGCTCAAAATGAGCTCAAAAGCCTGTCCTTTGCTGGGACAAGTCATCATGAGGTGATGCCCCCCTACATCTCGCTATAGTATCTGATTAGTATCTGACAGTTGGGATCCGTCGAGATTAGAGAGATTCCCGGGCAATGCTTGAAGTTGCTAGCGCCAAATCTGGCCTCTGGGTCACGCCCAGTGGCCAAAAGCATGATGCGCCTGGCATGAGCAGAAGAACTAAACGGCTTGAAGCATCTCAAGTCCGCTTTGCCTTTGATCTTGTGGGGGGTTGTCAACACCTTTAGGATCTGTATGACCTGTCCTGAGCATTGATTTTCCATGATTTTCCCATGGTCTAATTTGACAGGCTTGCTTAGTGTTGGGTCTCTTCGTGCTCAAGCTTGCTCCATGTGTGCTGGGATGTGAAGGACAGCTCGCCCTGACCAGCGGCCTGACCAAGGTTGCAATTCTGGTGACCAGGAGGCTTTCGTCCTGGGCGAGGATCGATTACTTATGGGTTGTACAGGTTGTGGTACCCTCCCAGGGATCGCTTTAGTTCACCAGGGTAACTACCAGTAGTAGAAGATATTTGTTATATTCGTAGAATTACCTAGGTCGGTTGTAAACCAACTTATAACCAGGGGAGTGCCACTCTGTCGATGTCATGAGTCATGAGTGGCTTGTTCAGAGTCCTGCAACCGCTCTCTTCGTTTTGTAAGAGAGATGCTCTGCGCAGCCTCCATTGTACTCTCCACAAACATTGCCTCCAGTGACTGAAGTCTGTCACGCAAGGTTTCTGATTAGCTTTCGCACTGTGCACCCCTTCTCGCACACGATGAGTGTAACTGGAGCTTGCTGAATGGGAACACAAACATGCAAGGATTCGGTTCGAGAAGTCAGGGGATGAAACGATCAACAATGACCAACAGGTTCTATGAAACATTGCGGAATGAAAAGCTTCGTAGACAACAGTGACAACATGTAACAACCAATGTGAGTCGAGCCTCTTACAATCTGAAAGATTACAAGAAATGCACATCAAAGCATCTTGTTTAAAGATCGTAAAGTGGTGTCAAGTATAGGACTCTTGGAGGATCCCGATTGCTCACGGATGCTTACGGCACATCAAGGCATACCTGTGCTGACCGAAGCGACACTGATGACATTGAACAGTACCACAACGACAATGAAAGTGAAGAGGCTGTAAAACCTCAGTTGGACATTTTTGACTGCCGAGGTGAAGTTCAAATCCACACATTTTGCTCAGCCCATGGCACACTCATAGCAGGTCCATATTCGGCTGTAACCTGAGTTTTGAACTCCCGCTGCTCGGAAACACATTTCATTTCATGTCTGTTATTCTGGGAATGATAGCGACCACCAGCGTAACCAACAGCTGAGAGACGTATTCAAATATTGGCACGCCTGGAGCAGCAGAACGAGACAATCCAAGGAAACAGCTATAGACAGTCAGGAAACAGCTATGAGGCAACAATGCGCAAAATCATGCAGAATCCAAAATATATCGAAATATCCGAATGCATCCTGATGCACATCCAGCTCAGCTTCCACATACCTCTGCCACTCTGGCACCCTTTCTGTTTAAGAATCTTAACAGAGCTTCTACTGTGCTTTGTTGCTACTTCCCCCCCAGGGTGCCTAGCTTGGAATTGCAGTCGCCAAAGCTGCAGCGAAAAGTGGTAAACATGGCTCTAGGAACCTGAAATTGCCCAGAAGGATTGGCAACACAACATGAATGAGTTGCCTGAATTGCTCCTGATGCTGATTGTCTTAATGGGCACATGTCACATATGCGGACAGGCTTCATTCTCGAATAATTCAAAAATGTTCTCCTGCAGCCAGTGCTGTATTCAGCAGCGTGGAACTCCAAACTTTCTAGGTCTTCCAATTGCCCAATGACCCGCTGTCAGTCCTTCTTTTCTCTTCCCAAAGTTTCTCGAAAGACCAGGGCGACAACATAGAGCACCACCAGAAACAAAAGAAGTGACCAAACCTCTCAATCATTGACACTTAGTGGCCAGTACCTTTTCATGTGAGTTACTTTCCAGCTTGGCACTGCAGGCCCCAGCATTGTACAAGTATCTGATCTGTCTGATGTTTCAAATGCATGTGTGCCAAAGGTTGAAACATCAAATTTGCACAAAATATATAAAATTATCATAAAATGAACATGTCGGCATAGCATATCATGCAGTCACCGCTGTGATAGCTGTGCAACGCTTACAAAAACCAACGTCTGCCCGTGGCTGGTTCTCTCATAGAAGAGCTCCGCACGTGAGGCACAAGGGAAAGCAAAGCTTGTGAGGCGGCCACCCAGGGGGAGGGAAAAACCCAGGGTGGTCTGAAGGGCTGAAGATCGCAACCAAAAAGGCTCTACCGCAAGCCAAAGAAGAGTGACCGCCCAGGATCCGTGACTCTGCGTGTGGTGGTGCGAATGTTTGCAGCAAAGCGGCCAAGGTATACACTCCGGCGAGAATACCATGAATCCTCAAAATGAAGTGCATCACATCAACCAAAATACCCCAGGATGACTGATGACTTGGTACATGACTTGCACAGGCACATGCGCCCTACAAATCCATGTAGGCTGCTACGAATGGGGCGGTTGATTGGCAGCCTCATTATGCATCAGGACACATGGGCCAACTGATTGCGAGCAAAAGGCAATTCGGCAAGATCTTTGAAAGCATCGGATTTCGTGACCTGAGAGCACACACACACACATCTGCCTGTACTAACAAGCAAAATAGTAGGGCGAAAAGAAAACATGGCGAATAGGTGGCCGAAACAAACCATGCATCGACAAGCCATCAGAAGCTCCTTTACACCAATTGATGTCGTGACTCGTGCCATCAATACTGAAATTCCTTGCCAAAGGTGCTCGAATGACGCCTTGGCTTCAACATCCGGAACCGGGCAGCATCTTGTCAACAGAAACCAATACGAACGACTTGTTGGGATTGGTTATGATCGATTGTCCATCCCCTTCTTATAGCACTGCAGTCACCTTCAACAAGGAGTGCCATGGCTTGCATTTTGACTTCCACTGATGCTTTCAGGACTTGTCAAACTTGAAACTGTTCTCACAAACTGTTAGAGCTGATGAGCTGCTATCTACCATACCCATTCATATCATTCATAGACCGTGTTTCAATTCAAGATTGCCAAAACATGCTGAAACTGCATGAAAGAACGCAAAGGACTCAAAGAGATGCAGGAATATTGTAAAAAGCAAGAGCGACCCTACCTGTTCAGTACCAACACTGAGACTTCACCGAGCGTCG
>VSDK01008294.1:290467-312929 GCA_009767595.1 Symbiodinium kawagutii | reverse complement strand
GTGTAAGGCGTATCAACCGAATCATGCGAAACAATGAGGCGGATGGCGTATTCTCGTCCAAAGCATCCCCAGGCCTAAGGATGAAAATGTCCACGAGCAATACTGTAACGGCTGCTTTCGTAAAGTCGGAATAATACAGTGATGTACAGTGCCAAAAATCAAGGCAAAACATTTATTGTGTTTGCATTATAATTTCGAAGAAAAAAACCTAACAAATTGGGCAAACAGTGCCACTGCTGTTGAATGGGTGATGTTGGCAGATTAATATAATCTGAGTGCCAAATCAAAGCCGAATTTCGTGCAATATCTGAAGCAGTTCAGTGCTGACCAACGTCCTTGCTCAGGCTCCGGCACGGCGATTTCCATCCAAACCTGGCGCAGCGGTCACCGCGCCAACGATATCGCCACCCCGCAACGAGGAAACAGACTTCAACAAGCAAAGACAAACAACTGACAAACAAACAAGTGGACAAGGACCACACACATCCATAAACATCATAAACAATCTGTTCGCTTGACCAGCAGCAAATGATAGCAAATGACAAATAGACAAGCAAATGATATCAAATGACAAGCAAGCAAACAATCAAGGTAACAAACAAAACAACATTGCCACGCAAACGACATTAATTATGCCCTCCTTGCACACTTTTGCGTGTCGCGTGTAGAGATTTTCCACCAACGATATTCCATGAATTTGTTAAGGTGGTCTGGGCCCAAACCCAATAGCCAAAAGCAGCAGCCCGCAGCCAAGTGCCTGGATGAAATCCGCCAAAATGATGAGAGTATCAAACCCTCAGCCAGGTACCAAATGCCGGTAGCGAGCCCTCTGCTTCAAGCACAACACGATTCACCACTTCGCTGAAGTTCGCCAGGGGGCAATTCATCCACCGCGTGCTCCCACAGAAATGACCACACAAGCCATACATGTAGACCTGCTGGAACATGATGGCTGACTCTTCTGAATCTTGGCGCTGTGCTTCACAACTTGGGCCTTGAAAATAATCTCGACGACAAAAATGATCGAAAATGCCTCGGCTGCACGCACAAATCAGAGCACCGAGTAATTATTTTGCAACCTGACCAACAGGCCAATGTGGACCGTATGATGCCAAAGTGCCGGCTAGGACTTCGATGCAAAAATGATGCTGGCAAGGAGCAAGATCTGCCACCATCCATGGAACGGAACCGTCAGAATAGTCCATGCTCAAGCCCAGAAAAATGGCCTCCAAAGGTTAGTTCACATGTGCACGCCATGAAGTTAATGCAATCGACCCCTGCAATGGCTCAAAGAAAAGAACAATGGAGAAATTGAGGTTGCGGAAAAGGAAGGGCGAGACATGTGCCGTCCACAGCTTGTTCTTCAGCACATCCTCAAGAACGACTAGTTAAGTTGCATCCAAGCCGCGTTGATACAAATGGTAATGCTGACCATCCTTGCAATCATGGGCGGTGATGTCCCGTCCAAACACGACGAAAAACTACTCGAATTGGCATTTTTGTTGCATCTGTGCTTGCCCATGTCTTCCTAATCTGTGGGCCATCGGGAGAGGGAACCACTTGGAGTATATAAAAGCCCGACCAACCAAACATAAGGATTTTGAGAGCATGCCACCGAAAAAAAAAAGAATAAGATTAGTAAAGTCATCTGATATAAGTGAAAATGAAAAAAATGAACAAAAACACACATACATACAGTACAAGATTATATAACCAGATTAGTGAGTGACTAATCAAACAACATACGGTAAGAAAGCATGACACAACCGAGCGGCACGTCCATGGCATCTGAAAAGCGCTCGTTGGACTTCCTGAAATTCTCGGAAGAACTCTCGAAGCAGCGGCTGTACAGGATGAACTGGCACCGCTCTAATGGCAAATCCAATGAACTGACCTATGTTTCACCATGTCTTTTTGGGATCACGGATCTGAAATTCATGTGGTTTGTGTCATGAAAAAACGGCATCTCCAAAGCAGCAAGTGGCCATGTAGCCCAAAGCTCATCAGAGAAGTAGCGAAGTCCTGAGCTACGAGTACAATCAAACATGAAGAACCTCCAAGACAACCTACGTGCTGGTGCAGCCTTGCAACGATTCCTTTTTTGTTGAGGTCAAGAAAGGGGACGAGGTTTGAACCAATGGCTGTCAGTAGTTACCTACCAGTTGATAATGTCTAATGGATCATGACGCATCAACACAAATTAACATGCTTATCCGCTTGGCAATGGGCACTCTAGCTCGTATAAAAACAACACAGGATTTATCACATGCTTCCTATCTTAGTCCAGGTTATCAAGTCAGACTTGTCGCCAGGCATCGGTCGCGTTTCGCCATTCTCAGTTTCAACCTAAGTTGAGTGCTATGATATGCCATGGAGCCATATATCAGGCTGCAAACCCGACCACCAATCCACTGCACTGCAGAATGCGCTCCACAACAACCGTAAGATGGTATGCAAAGTCTGAGGTAACCAATTTGTCCACACAATTGAAATCAATTGAACATACAACAAATTGCACCACAAAAAGATACTCCTATGTGAGGAAAGGGGTGCAGGATGGTGCCGCACACAAACCTATTCTTGAACATCCCCTGTCATTAAGCTCCTGGGGCATCTCTCTCTCCCTCTCTCTCCGCATTTCCTGTCAGGGACCTCTCTCTGTCTGCAATGACTGAAGCGGATTACTTTAGATTGATACAGCTAAGGATTGCTTGTTTCACGATTTCCAGTTTCGTTCTTCTGCGACCAAGTAGCGCTTCGCTATTTGCGTGCTCTGCTTTCGTGAACATGTCGAACAAGGTCTGCCGACGTCAAGCAGCGCATCCCAAGTGCAAGCAAAGCAATCAACAATTCTGCTTTCTGTGTGGGGATCAACGGCCCATTCTGAGACCTGCCGCATCTCGTCATCTGGTGACCTTGGCTAAATATCTTCTTCCTCTGCTGTCATGCCACTTGAAAAGCATGGCATTGCCAATTTTGAGCACAGCAAAACTGGCTTGAACTGATCATAAAGTGCAACGCCAGTGGCCAATTGAAGTCGGTCTTGCCATCTTCCTTCCTGGGCTTCGAAACTGAACATGTCATGTCAAAGCACAAGTCTGGGCGTGCTTGGATGTGGCCGCTTGCCACCAGGACATCAAACCATTTCAAAACAGTGCGCAAATGCGCCCAGTGACGTATATAAGGCTCAAAAACACTGCAGGACATCATATGGCGACAACCCATTTGCCACCAAAGTACACTAGCATCGTCTGCTTGACGTTCATCCGATCTTCGACCTTCGGATTGTGGCCAGGGATGGGGTCGATATATTCACCAGGGTGCTTGTAGATGTTGCTCTCAAATGCAGTTTCTATGTCGAGCTGCGGTTTTGACTTTGAAGCTTCCATCAAACATCTGATCATCCGCATCCAGATTGGGATCTCCTTGTTCTACTGGTTCAAGCGGGGCGCTGTCTCCTGGTTCCAGTTCCAACATGTTCAAACTGGCCAAATGTAAAAAGTTCAGAAAGCCTCGTCCATGTTCGTCCGTGACATGGCAAAACCATTCAACATCATCCATTCTGCCAACGTCATGTGCTCCGTTTCCCCAGTCGCTCCGCTGTTGCGAATCTTCACCCAGGATGCCCGCGCTGCGCCAATGACACTGCCCCTGCCAAGAACGGAAGAAACGTTGCCTGGGCCGATGCGATGAAACAGCCAAAAATGCACCATTTTTTTTCGGGTGACGAGGGGTGCTATTGTTTAAAACCAATGCACTTCCTCATGGTGTTTCATACCAGCATGCCAACACTAGGCAATATGCCAACATATGCCAACATATGCCAACATGCAGAATCCATCCGCACATTGCCATGAAATGGTCCCAAAAAGAAAAAACAACTTCTCAGCATGCAGCAACCAAGGGAGGACTTGGAGAAAGTTGGTAGGGTGCTAGGTTTTGAGATAAGAATTTCAGTATTGTTCAATGAGCACAGTGACAGTGACATTTGCATCCATAGAAAATTGATGTATGCCGATGTACAATAAAATTAAGTAATATTGATATTGACAGTGATACAGTATATAGTAATTCATCATCATTCATTCATGGTATCCTCGTAATTAATGTCAAAGTCAGGCTCACCTTTGATGCCTTGAAGCACCGCCAACGGCAAGTGACTGGCCACACTTTGAAGAGTGTTCTGGAGCTCCTGCTGAGAATCCAGAAGCACTGCAAGCTGTCTGCGGATCGATGACAGCTCCTCGAGGGGTACACGAGTTTAGGGTGCTGAAGGGTCGTAGAATTTTCTTAGTTAGGGTGCTATTGTTTGCTTTCGACGGACGGAATTCTATGATCTATTTTTACCGGTTTTCCGAATATGAACGATTGGTTTTCATCGGCAAATAGGATGGCAAACGCCAAAAAATGGCCAGGTTTGTTTTTGAGAAATGTGCTTGTCTGACAGGAAGGGCAATCATGGGGCCACTTCTAATTTAATATGGAGGCTGCTGGGCCCGACCCAAGATCTCTCTCTCCCTTTTTTCCTGAGCGATCAACCGAAACAGTTTTGGCTGCTAAAGGCAGAAACCGCGCGAAAAGTTCAAGGGAATCCGTCCGCAAGACGCAATCAACAACTTCCCTTGCCGAGTGTAGTGTTTTATCCTCCTTACACTGATTTTCCCTGCATAGGGTAATCTCACGAAGGAGAAAAGGAGGAATACAGGGGACATACATCAGATATACTAGCTGCAATTGAATGGAATTGAAACAATAAGATCTTTCAATGAAGATCATGCCGCTCGCCCACTCTCAAATCGTATAGTTGAACATGGCCGCTTTGACGGAATCGTGAGACCGTCTTTCATGCAACATATCAAGATTGTTGCCACACACTAGCGGCTTGAAACACCTTACCTACAGCGATGCCTCCTCAACCCTTACTTCACGCATGTAAACACACACTTCTAAGTTTTTTTTCCCAACACTTTTTTTCCAATCTTAGGCAGATGTCATTGCAGATGGATTTGATGCAAAATCGGACGGTTGATGTCGAAGAGTGTTCTGTTAGTCACTTTTGAGATACGCCTTTCTCATTCGACTGGAAGTGTTCTTCAACAACTTTCCCGCGCAATAAACAAACTCAACGCTGCTCATAGGCGCCGCATATTTCGCCTAGCGATGCTTTTCAAATCTTGTACCTGACCTGCCCTCTGCATCCCTCTGCATCATCATCTAACTTGACACTTGCTCAATCTTGCTTAGGGATCAAGGGCCACGTTATGGGCAAGCCGCCTTTGGTTTGTCCACTTTCGGTGCATCGTTCAATGCTAGCTGCTCATGAGGCTCAGTGAGAGTCTGGAAGTTTCAGAATTGATTCAGCCCCGCAAAAATGGTCAAATACATACAAATACATCCAAATACTACACCCTGACATATTGTTGCTCAGCTAGGTTGCATACTTTCTCCTTAGGACTCCTTTGACTTTCATGAGAAAATGGGGCAGATCAGCGGCCTGACGCAAAGCCTGATCATCCGAGAAGGCAGTGGAAGGCATGGAGGTTCCTGCACAAACTCAACAGATTTTTGTGGAAAAACGGCGTCTCATTGGGGACATCACTGAAAATAATGAAAGAGAATCGCCGTAAACCGAAGTTTCGCGCAGTCGGATCAGTGGGATTGTTCGATATTGTTCAATATTGGGATGGAAGGATTGCACTGAATTAATGTCATCAAACCCTGGATCTTTCAAGTTATTTTGAAGCATGTGTGTGTGTGTGTCGCCTTGCTCATCAGTATTGGGTCAAAAAGCCTCCCGTTGACAGCATTTCAATACGTCCAGCCCTTGCTGTGGCAACCTGACAAATGTCTTTTTGCAAATTGTTTTTTCTTCTATATGTTGTGGATGATTGCAGGGTGCGCCATGACATTGGTACTGGCACAGCTGCACTGATCACGTGTCCGTCTTGAAGGAAAACCCTGGTCGATGTAATCCTACAATTCATCTGCTAGGTATCGCAATGAATCATGTGGCATCACCTGAAATGCATTTTTATACTGCGATGTGACGTGGTGTTCACGTAACATTTTTTTGTCCATTTACTCTAGCATGGGAAAAGATAATCATATCCTCCTAATGCAGCTTGGCAACAGGAAAAGGAATAGGCCCCATGTGGACTTCTAACAAACTATGTCTGAAATAGATTGAAATAGCATGTAATGTAGTTTGACATCTCCTCCTCAAGTGCTATGCAGTCAAATGAGGAAAACATCTGACACGTATGATTCACCTTACATGGTATGATGCAGTATGTTCAACACAATCCTCTCCGAGGTATTCGAAGATGCTCGTCCGACTTATATGCCAATGCCTCGACAATGCCTCGACAATCACCATGGCACTTGTTCGGACATTTTGTTCTACCTGCGTGTGCTCTGCCTATGACATTGTTCCTACGACATGGGTCCTGACCTGTTCTGACATATTCATCTGGCATGCAGTCCGGCATTTTGCCAACGGACTAGACATAGCATAATAACATACTCTTCGCATCTCATCACATTCAAACGTCCGGCTCTTCGGTGGTGTGGGTGTTCGATCTGCTAGTAGTTATAGCATGTTTTATGATGAGTTGCCATGATACAAAGTGGCAGTTTCCTGACGTGGAGGGACCCCATATCATCCAACATTAATCATTTGTAGCATAGCAGCAATTAACCAACCATTTTGGAGGGGCTCCCTTGTTTGAGAAACACCCAAATGATCATGGTCATGATGGCTTTGTGCTGTTCCCTGTCCTCCAGGGTCACGGCTGACGGCTCCCATATCTGATGCCGGGCCACCCTGTGGCAAGACAAATCTCAATCAGTGCCAAGGCTTCCAAACTAAGAATCAATCAACACAAGGCGTTCATGGGAGAGCCAGTACTACATCACCACCAATTTCGCCGTAAACAGGTGATCTTTGTAAGATGTGATAAGGATCTGTACTTCATGATCCAACCAGGTGATTTCTTTTGCACTTGAACATCAAACATGAGACATCATGAGACTTACATAGACTTGCCATGATCTTCTCCCCTTGGGTGGCTCACCAAATTCGAAAAGTTCGACATCTCAACGCCTTGACCTGCGTGGAGTCTTGCTTCGGCGGTCCTGCCGAGCTGGGGCGGGCTGGCAGGTCCACGATGTGGCAGATCGCGGGCTGAATGGATGGGAGCAACATACATGTCGCATATTGTACTACATATATATATATTACTATTATTTTTGCTCCTGCCTAGTACCAGGATTGATGCTCATTATTTCTATTATCATTACTACTACTATTTTAGTGGTTGAAACCTACGTAGTTACATATAGTTGCATAGTTGGTTAACTTGTTTTCGTCATACATAGCTACATGGTCATACCGGTACCATGTCATGGCGCATGTCATATCATGTCAGACCCGAACCTTGTGGCACCTCAAAAAGGCTTTGTCCAATATGTAGCTCTTTCTTCTCTTGGGGGTGCCAATAGCATTTTGAAATAGTATTGGCCGCTTGTCACTAGCATCAGGCCAAAATTCAAACCGCTTTCAAAAGAGCTAAAAAAAACCCGGAGCTTGCATAAATGAACATGTGCGAAAACCACTCTGAACTACTGCACAGCTAGCTGCTTCTGGTTTGAAACCTTGGTTTCAGCCTCAGCTATCAGCAAGGCCTCGACTTCTGCTTTCCGATCGACTTCGCGCATTCTCAGGACTTGAGCATGATATCGCCCTTGGTGTGTTGAGCAGCCAGATCTTCCATGATCTTGCACAGCTCATTGAAACTGCAGAGCTTTTGGCCCACCATCGTTTGATGGTTTTTATAAAAATCAAGCATCCCTGGTCAATGCTGCTGAGCATCGGCCACAAAAGACCAGGTGGATCTACCGTTTCCCTTGGTGGCAAAGGTCATGCTCGACAGAATTGTTCAAATGAAAGGCTGGGCTGTGCTGGGCTCACCCTCTAGCAACCCCTGCCCCAAAAAACTCTTGGTTGTCATACTTTCACCACTCCAAAAAGGAACAAGAACATGATTTTCTCCGCTCGCACCTACCATCTTGAATTGCTGGCACGGCGGGAAACCCGTTATTCCTAGCGATTCTCAAACTTTCAGGACTCCTTGCCTCATGATGCCTGATGATACAATCTGATGATGCCTGATGATGCCTGATGCCAGATTCATCATAGGGGATTCTTTCATGTTCTTTCCTTATCCCTGGTGGCACACGACATAAATCATCAAACATCTCATAAACAGCCTCAACCCAATCACCTTTAAGCCCCAATCGGTGAGACTGCGTCAATTGCGCCTCGGCGATGGCATTGGCATTGGCAAAACATGGGCCCCCAACTTTCACCACAACGGCTGCAGGGACATACGCGACTGCGACAACTGAGACTATGGTGCACTATGACCGCAAGGAATCCACATCCACCTCCGGAAGATCCAATGTGAGGTGACGGTCAGGTGTCTCCATGGATGCAAGACCCAGCAAATCCATGTACGGTGGCACTCACATACGCACAAAGCGGGGCGTACCAGAGTATAAATGCCGTTGAGGATGTCATTGGTCCCTCTCCTCCCAGTGATTTGCCTTGACCAAGCTCTCGCAGCTCTGAGATGCATGAGATTGAGCAAAATATGTGTATGGCCGTATGGCATCAAGTGGTCATATGATATGGCATTTATGGCATCAATGATTCATGGTATATTTCTGAGATCTTGAGCAGCCCAACACTTGTGATGGCAACGGCAACTTTGGCCGCAAGGTTCCACGGAAACTGGCACCTCAGCCATACAAGTGAGGGAGGAACTGCACAATCAGCTTCCCACACAACATGTCGCAAATCAATCACTATCCCAACACAATCTAATCATGCTATTATCTATCTAATTACGAATGATGTAAATGATGCAAGGGAAGTAATAGTGTTGTACTTGCAATTGCCGTTGATTGACTGCTTCAATTTTACTCGCAATGATCCACTTGATCAAGCAACCTCTGGGTTGGCAACTGGTGGCTGCCGTGGTGATTGCTCTCAACAATGCCGATCGGGCTTCCACGCCTTCACGAACGGTTAAGGGGCTGGTCTCACTGCATGGCATCTCTGCTTGCACCTGATGCTTCTCGGAACAAGCCGAGGTGCACTGCAACCTGGCACTGGAAGTCGCCGAAATATCACTCACATACTCAGTATCATCCAGTATCTGATGGATTCTAAAGGAGACATGTGCAAGTAGCAGGGAGTGAATAGGTTTGCGATGATTTGCGTAGATTCGCAGTGTTCGCCAACAAGAGTTTAAACTTCTGAGCATTAATTTTGCCAGCCAATGCCATTTGCAGCATCTCATTAGGCTCCCCAACTGCTCGGCCACTTGCAACAACTGGACCACCTGAGGCCTAACAGGATCGAAGTGCTAAATCTCAAAATGGTCCCGTAAAGGAAACAAAAAAACACGACATATCACGACATGATGAAATGCAGATTAAATGACAATGAAATGATGAGGAAATGATGAGGAAATAGTGATGAGGACATGGTGAGGACAATGATGAGATGTGTAAAAAACCCATCCAAGGCAAAACGATGAAGCGCAGGTGCTGCACCAACCAATCATACATTTGCACGTCTGGATGCATGCAGGTCAACCGTAAGGCAGGCACAAACTGTGTTTGTACTGATGTTTTCATATACTTGCTGTGTGTGTGTGTACAGCCCGGTTTGTGATGTTTGTGAATCAAAAAGAGTGAATCAAAAGGCTGAAAGCAAAATCATCATAAAACATGCCAGACTCACTCCTTTCTCAGGCAGCTTTCCGCTAACCTGACATGATTTCGGGGCATAGGTGCCAGTCGGAAGGGCAAACAACAAAACAAGTTTCAAATGACTAAGGGACTGGCCAAATCAAAATAACTCGTGTGAATGCACCGACGTTTTTTAGTGATTATGCAAAATGGACATGCCAGATTTGCAAATCCAATTGCTTGATGCTTTTCTACAAATGGATTCGAATGCTCTTCCTTGATAGCGAGACTATATCAAATTTCAATGAAGTTCAGCCATGGTAAACACTTCCCACAACCTTGGGGGATTCATGTGTGGATTTATGAGCTTTTCTACTGGTGTGGATGACCCATACCTCAAAAGAGATTCATCCACACCATGGACCCAGTCAAGAGCTGCAGCAGCTAAACTTTTCAAAGAGATTCATCCACGCCAATGGGTGGAAACGGCTTTCATTGGGCATTATAAATTGAAATAAATCGAAATAGATCACAATCAATACAAATCAATCACATTCAATCCATCACTTGAATCAACTAACATCAACTAACTCATCCTGGCCATCCCAAATCCCAGTGACCTTCCAAACCCCTCCACGTCAAACGCCACGCCTCGATGCGCAGCTGTTCTCCGCTGGCCACGCCTCGGCATCGGCCCTTGAACGAGGTCAGCTCCTGTCGGCAATAGCCTGGCGAAGCGCAGCATCGCTGGGGAAGACCTGCCACGCCGCCGCGTGCCACCAAGGCACCGATGAATGACAGGGCCTGGCGCATGACAAGCACAAGCAGCATTATGCCAATGTAAGCCTCATTTTTTTAAAAAATCAACCAAACATACAAATTCAACCAACCATCAAGCAAACATCAAGCAAGATGAAACTTAACCAAGCATGTGGTCCGAGTCCAAAATTTCAATCAGTGCTCCGCCATCTGTGAGGACCTGGCCTCACCAAAAACAGGTTCTACCTCCAAGTCCAAGACCTCGGGATTCTCTTCCGACAGGAGCCCCACCGAAGTCCCCTCCCCTTGGCGCCCAACGAATGGCTGCAACCGATTCAAATCAAAGGCTGCAGTGGGCGCTATGCGGACAACAGCCACCTGAGCAGCAAGCTGATACTCCACGCGTGTCCAAGCGCTACATGTCATGATACCAATTGCATTCATCCATCTCCTACAGCGGAACTTTATCTGAGACACTGCCATGTTACATGCATAAGTACACCCACACACACAGAATGATCATACATGTGCAGAACATAAAAATATATACACACAGCATACATTCATACATACTGATACTCCATACTACATTCAAACTACCATACATCATGCATATCTTTGGGGCCAGGGCTGCCCAACAATTTCGCAGAGTCACCCGTGGACCAGCGGATCATGCTTTAAGGCTTCATCCGTCACGGAGTGCACAAGTTTTTGGTCTCCTTGAATTGCCACGATTTGCCCAGCGCTCAGGCATCTTCACTACTGGCCGGATGGTGCAAGGTGCAATGATCACAAGCCACAAGAAGATAATTTGTCTTGAGCCTTGATGGTTCAAAATTGTCTTCAATGTTTCTTCGTTGTCGTTTGCCGCTGCTAGCAAATGTCCACAGGAAACCATTCAAATTAAAAACGAAACACTTGCAGGTCAACCAACCATTTGTCAATAATTACCAGGGAAAATACAACAAATCATTGAACAAACAAATTACCAGGGAAAATAAAACATGTCAATGAAACCGAACTCAATGCCCTGTCCGTTGGGCAAACCGTTGGGGCTTGGCTTCGCTATGCTTCGCTCCTTGCCTTCCACCCGTCCATCGTGATTCCAATGATGGCGCGCTTTTCGCGCTGCCAAACGGGCACGCGTCAGCGCCACTCTGGCGAAGGTCTGTCAATCACCATCGGCCATTTTTGAACATTAGTTGAAAGATAGTGATTTTAATAAACCTATAGATACATATAGATACTAATAATAAGTTTTAGATAGTTTTAATTCATTCTGTTAGTGATATGTTTTTTTTCTCTTTTCCCCCCTCATAGATGACTCTGCATTTATTACGTTTCAGCACCTTCACCTCAATTTTGGCTGCAAACCCCGTGTGCAAAGACGGAGTTCACTCAAACCCTGAAATCCAAGCTGTCAAAGCAGCTCAAAAGTCAGTCCATGCTGGTGCAGGGGTGAAAACTAGTAAAGAAGCTTGCACACACACACACAAATGACAAATGCATCCAATTTTGCTGAACGAGCTCAGGTCAGTCAAATAGTCACAATGTAATGCAATGCAGGAAATGGCAAATGTGTAGTGACAAGTGAATCACACATCAGTGACACATCTGATGGTTGCGCGCAAGCACATCTCAGGCGTTGCTTAGAGCAACTCTGAGCGAATTGGGTCATGGCCTGGTCTACTTCACAGTGCCGGGCATGGCTTTTCGCACCAACTTCTCGTATTCCTCGATGTCCAGCCTTTCATCACCTCAGGATGGGAGCTGCCATAAGTGACATGCGACATCTCTGCCCCCTTCACGATGCATAAAAGTGCACGAACATGTCGATCAGGAGAGCCGTGCTCCAATGAAAAAACAGCGAGAAACCGCTCCACATCGAGTGATGCTTTGCTCTCACAAGCAGTGCTACGAGGGTTCAGATGGGTTCAGGATATGCAAACCAGCCACCATTGAGGTCTGCAGCTTTGAAGACGCACCTGACCTGCTCTGAACTCAAAGTCACACCCAGGGTCTTCAACACTGCCTCCAGCTCGTTGCATTCGATGAAGCCTCAAGACATGTGAACGGCTGTCATTGAAGTGATCTGAAGTGATCAAAGATGGTAAACAAAACATTGAAATGATCAAACATCATCAATGATCCATCATTCAGTGATCAAAAATGATCATGATTATGAATCTTTGTGGATTCCTGTGGTTGTGTCCATGATTGACTCAGCTGGTACTGTTTCTCTACATGTCTCTGCTCTGGCTCCACAGTGCACGTTCCAACGGCTGCCTGACTTGTTGGTGTCGATTGCCTTGAAGGCTGCTTGGAATTTCATCTTCATTTCCTGGGATCGCACCCTTTGGAAGTCTCAGTTTGAACCTGATTCTAGTTCCGGTCTTTCTGACTTCTTTTTGTTTTTTCCGGCTTTCAACTCCATGGCCTCCAAGACTGAGATGTCTAAAGTGAGCCGGATGGATCCAAATCATCTGCAAACCCAAATCGTCCTAGAACCAACCTATCAGTTGCGAACAGCTAACCTGTATGAGTCTTCGTCAAAATACATTACATGGCCTTAATCAAAAAACACACGATTTTCTTTTTTTTCGGGGGGGCATATCGTTTTACAGTGTTTCGTGATCACGTTTCACTTCGGGGATGATGATGCCATTCTCAATTAAACGCTGCCACTCTCTCTTGCTTCTGCTAGTCTCCATTGCTTTTCTGCTGCTGCTTTCGTCCGCGAGTGTTTCACTAGAATCGCTGGAAGCCTGGTTGTCACGACGTGCAACATTCGCATCCTTGTGCTTCCGTCGTCTCTGCAAACACTGTTTTTTCTGTTCCCCTTTTCTTGCGGGTCTTGCAGGTAAGACCAAAATATTAAGCCACTGCTCGTTTTTAAACATTGGACCTGTTCCCGTTCCGAATCACATTGTGTAAATCTTTGATTATGATTTGATTATCATTCCGATTATATCCGATTATATCCGATTATATCCAAATATCCTTTTTGTTGCGTGAATTGCTGAATTTTGTACCAAACCTTAGAAAACTGCATAAGAGAAATACAGAACCCCACACAGCCTCTGGCTGCAGGCGATACTTGCATGTTTACAAGATTTTCAATTAAATCTTAGTTTTCACTGGCAGCTCTGATGAAGGAACATGCGGTCACCCTGCTACACAGGAACTTTCCGACCTTCGACCCACTCATCCCCATGCGCTCTTTGACAGCCTACTGATTGAGCAGAACTGTAACTATGGGCTACCAAGTGAAGAAGCTGATGTCTAAGCCACTGCGCCACTGGCAACAAAGGATGTGAAAGCATCACATCGTTTTTCGGGGGGGCCTATCGTTTTCCATCTTTATTATATCGTCACACACTGTGCACCCCTCAAAACTAAATTATCTAAATTCAACTTCGTGTATTCTGACCCTAGCTCATATGCTAACCTCCTGCCCCATCCCAGTGGCACTGAATTGTCTCCTAGGATCAGCCTCAAGGTCAGCTTGCTCCTGCAGGGATCTGCAGGGTCGGTCTGCCAAATACGGGTGCAGAAAAACATCGCCATGGCACACGATAGGATGGCGCATGAGAGCACATCAGGTGTGATATGAGGCTGCCCATCTTGGAGGTTTATACAATTCCAAACTGTCAGTTCCCCCACGAGACAAATGATCCATTCAACAAATGTAAGCCTTCCCCTTGGCATAACATAGCCATCTGATGACATCTGCATCCCGTGTCTCTCCCCGTTCTCTCCTTTGCTGCCTCTGCTGCTGCATCGGCTGGAGCAGTTTCAGCTGGAGCAGTTTCAGCTGAAGCAGCAGGTTCTCCCGCTGAAGCTGGCTCTGTAGCAGCAGGAGCCGCATCTGTGCCGCCGGTGGGCTATACCAAAAATGTAGCTGCCAACTATGCTTTGACCATCTTTTACCATCTCTTATCCCTAGACTTCTTACAGCGAAGCTCATGCGTCGCAGCTGTCAATGAAGCAAACTCTCGCTAATGATGCGAGTCCCGAACCTGCCGCCGCAATAGCCTTCTTCACCTTTTCCAGCTCCTGCAGGTGTGCAAGTCATGACATGATTCAGCATGGTCAAGGCTAAGCTAGCAAGCCCCATTCGAGCACAAACACATTGAGATGATGAATGATGACTCTGATTTGATACCCAGTGATCCATGACAATTTATCCTCATAGCTCCTCATAGATATAACCTCATGATTCCCATGCAAGGTGCACCATTGTTCCCAAACCATCCCAGCACTCCCACAAGCCTCCGGAGAGAATGTTGCCAAAGCTTGCCGTACATCTAGATCTGCCACATCTGCCACATACTGGAACTGGAATATTCTGTAACTAATGACAATTGGCAAAAATCGCAAAGCGGCAGATCAATCTGCAAAGATGATGGCCTCAATTGGCCTCAACTTTGATCTGGCATCGCTACAATAGTAGTGCAAGTTCCCCGGATGCCACTCGCTTTCATAAAACGCCGTGTGGGTTCTCCCTGCTCGAAGAACCAAGTGACTGCCAGGTGCGTCTCGACTGAAGCTCCGGCACCTCGTGGGCAGGGAGATACGGCGAGAGCATCCAATGGCACGGTATCTCTCAGGCCGCGGCCCATGTCTGGATTCTGAAAGGAAAAGGTTGGAGATGGGCTGAAAACAGCTGCGGCCATAGAGTTTGCCAGGAATGAGCCAAAGCATAGCAAGACGATGTCGAGATCAAGCACTAGATTTTACAGACTTCAGGCTTCATGGATCAGGTCTTCATGGATCTTCATCTTTCAAATATATTCATGGATCTTCATGGTCATTCAGTTTAGCCCCAAACGTCCAGCAGTTTGGATGTCCAAAAACCCAAGCGCGGCTCCAGGACGAGGCTGGTGGAAAGTTGGGAATCTGCCTCCACAAACGCACCGCCAAACTGTTCGAAGTTGCTGGTTGGATCTGGTTGGATCTGGTTGGTGACTGGTGGTTAGCTTGGTGTTTAGCTCATAGTAGTTGAGCCATCTCACAAATATTCGGGCAACCATCCATAACCATCCCAAGTATGGAAAAAAATAGAACATGCCGCACCACTCAAGCCACTCGCGAGCTTTCTTTTGACATGGCACCTTTTGGAGGTGCCACAAATTCACGACAAAGAGACATAGACTTGGCCTCGAAGGTGCAGATCGCAGTGCTGCACGTGGCCTGGTAGACGTGCTCTTTGGATCCGGAGCCCCGTATGATCGATGCCTTGGAGATCTTGGAGGATACTCGAATCTCTTTACATCTCTAAACTCTAAATGCACATTCTAAAGCTTTGAAAAATTCGAAAGATCTCCAAACAAAACATACACAGACTAAACCTACTCGCATGAAGAATGATCTACTGGAAACCATCCTCCTGAGGTGCTGTGAAGCAAAGGTCCCATCCCAAACAGCCCAGGTCAACGCCTCGTCGGGTATCACATGATTGCACGTAACGAGGAACAAAAGGCCAGGCAGCAACGCCTGGCATCGCATGGGATCGCCTCCACTTTTTGGAGCGCAAAGGTGGAAGATCAACATGCGCAACTGCATAACCAAATTCATCAACTATGCAAAAATTGAACAAATATTATGAAGATGGCATGACAGGCATGATGAAGAGATCTTCAATTGAGATTGAGGAACAGCAGCCATGCCGGCAGCACGGGAAGAATTCCCAGGAAACCGGTTCCAACCTGGAAGAACTGGAGCTGTCAATAGCTGTCATCTGGTAGAGGCGTTTCGGACTCGAACAAGCGTCACTGTCACGTGGTGTCTGATGCTGGAAGCCACTGGTGACTGAGGTTAGCACTGCACCATCTGCATCGATCTCGATGATGCAAACCTCGGCAGCAGTGCTGCATCAGGGCATCCCAGCGTGCTTCGCGACATGATAAAAAGTGACAGCCTAAGTGACTGTTGGTCCAAACCTATCGCAAGGCAATCCATAAATGATCGTTGTTGAGCCGTGTCCGAATTCCGACGCATAGACAGATCAGCTGTCTCTTGAGGTGGGAGTCAAGGCAGGGGGAGATCCTGAACCATTCTGAACCGCCTTTCCGTGAATGCCCGGCACTCATGTGTAGCCACACTGCCGACAGAACACTGAAGCACTGCAAGGAAGAGAATCCGCGTAGCTGTCCTTCGGAGTCAGATAGTGCAACTGTCGATGTTTGAAAGATTTTGAAAGGATCATGTCAATCAGGGACGCCGGAAAAGCAGCTGAATCAAAAAAATCGCAGCAGGCCCCACCTGCATGCTTCATGTTGACGGAGCTGTCACGGCTGAACCATGCAGTGAGCTGTGGTTGTGCTTTGCTTCATTGAAACTGGACCAGTGGGTCGCAGTAAAGAGACATGACTTGTTGCTTTAAAACGATGCTATTTGGACTTAGGATGACTTTAGGATGAGTTAGGATGATAGAGTGACAGCGACCACTGCTTTGACTGTGATGATGTTGGCTAGGCATGGCTAGACGATGATAGCCTCAGCCAGAAAAATCGCAGAATATTACAATATCGACTCGATCAATATCGATCATATTGACAGTGGACCATGCTACTTTATCACTGTCGGTCTTATTGTATGATCACGAACGTCATCACGACAATTACTGTAGCAATCAATGCTATAAGTTTGATGATTCACCAACAGGCCATCACCACAAATCAGCACAATCAATCAGTCCAGTATGTCAGTCCATCAGCGGAATCCTTTCCTGTCTCGAGCCAGAGCCAAGCCTCTCTTGGACACCTCTGTACATCTCTGCGCTCACCCGGCAAACTTCAAAGCAATCTTTGTCACTCTGAGTCACTCGCGTCGTGACTTTTGGGTTCTTTGCCCACATTTCACCCCAGTAGCTGACAGCGCATCCAGTCCAAAGAGCCCAGGATTGGCAACAGCATGATGTATCTCCTCGGCGCTTCCTGGTGCCCGCGCGCTGGGGAATCAGCACAGATTTTTGATCTACTTTCTGAGGTCGAACCATTTTTGTTTTGACACTGATGGCTGACGATCAATAGTGCCATCACAGTCTCAGAGTGTCAACTGTTACGGATCTTGAGGATTAGGAGTTGCAAAATGAAGGAACATGTTTGAAATATTGCACCTTTGGCAAACCCCGCAGTCCTGCATAGAAGGCCGGTCTAGAAACAAAGCCTGAAGGCATGCGCAGCAACAAAAAGAACACAAATCCCGTGGATATCCTGAACTAATGCCCTGAATTAATGCGATGCAATCCCGTACAATGACTTTACAGACTTAGCTCGGTAAAGAGGTTCCTCTTCGAAAGACACTATCATTCGGACGACCCCTTGAGGTTGCCAAATCAAAAGTCAAAGCAATCAATGCAGGAGTCCTTCTCCCCGTCAAATCCCATCGGCAAGAATGTGAATGTATAAACCCATAGGAACCCCAAGCAGCTTCCCACACAGTTCAGCAAACGAAACCATGAAGTGCAGAAACTCGCTTCACGCCTGTGTCACGTTGGACTCCATGACGGCCGAGATGTTCTTGGATATGTCTGACACATCCGATACGTTCGGATCGAATGTGACCGAAGTGTTGGACACTTTCCATGATGCGTTGGACCCGTTGGACGAACGGGTGGAATGATTTCCAAAGATACCCTCCTCCAGTGACCGTTCCTGGATCAGCAGCTGAGCAAAACTGCAATGAATTCGGTTGGTTCCGGACCTGTTGTAAGTTGGGTAGGTAGTTCAACTCCTTGTTCCGATGTCATCTGGAACAGCCTTTGCAATGGTCTTATGGATCATACTGATGCATTACCTATATAATCTAACTAATCTATTCACAAAACTCCATTCATTCTTTGAACATTTGAAAGCTGTTGTCTTGGTCCGTTTTCTTGAAAATTTGTTGCCTCCAAGAATCCAGATTGATGGCAAAGGGCACCCCAGCGATCCAGAACAATTTGAAGGCAGTGAAAACTGCCTCCAAGGCACAAAGCCAAATGATGATCCAGGTGAGCCTGGGCGGACTGCTGATGCCGCATCTGATGCCTAGCCATGTTGGCCAAGTCTAGCTACATCAGGCCATAGCCAGATCTTCTGTGCGAATGGCACCTGAAATATCTGTGCCCAAATCACTGGCCTGTGTTCCTGTCCCTCATTGAGCTTGTCCTGCAAGACATCGAACATGTCTTCCAGGACCTGCCCACTGGGTGAGAATCCCAAAACAAAAACAACCTGCTGGGATGTGCCCGCGGCACGTTGTCACTACAGTACCTTCACCTGTCCGCCACTCTGTTCATCAAGCATTTTGATACGATCTGATACTCATCTTCTCAAGACTTCCTGCACAATTGTATCATTCCGCCTCAAATCGCTGATTGACGATATCGATCCGTCTGTCCATGTCCAAGTGAAGCCTGACACTCAATAAACCTAATCGAAGCAAAACAGAGTGCAGGAAACAGGAGGTCGGAGATCAAATGTCTTGGCAAAAGGACGAAAAGGATCGATAAGGATCGATAAGGAATATAGCCATGCAGCTTAATATGCTTAGTCAGCCACATCAATCTGGGATTTTCTTTGCCTGGTCTCTTGGTAGAGCGGCTCTGTCTCCTCATAGTCCCAAAAGAATTCGGGTGTGTCCAAGGTGTCAAACTCCAAGTTCACCTGGCTATCACTTGGAATGTGTCAAACGTGGAGGCATTTTCTGTAAAATGGAGTGGCCTTAGCACCTGCAGAAACCCGGCAACATGCATTCGCCAGATCATGAGAGGATGTTGTCAAAGCAAGCAAAAGCCAGGACTCCGATAGCAGTCCGTATTCCAACTGCCCTGCCTGGTTTTTGAGCGCGAACAATTTGCCCATCATCTGGCTTACCCGCTGAGGGCTGAGCAAAACCCGACCTGCAAACGTAGTCAGGCAACATGGGCTGAATAACTATTAGATCTGTGTGTTGTCTGTGTGTATCTGGGTGGGTGGTTGTGATGTTTCTGTGGAGTTCCTGTTGGTCAGTCATCTTGGCTGGCTTGGCCCCACTATGCACGTGTAGTCACGTGAGTCCTGTGACTCCGACCCGGCAGCATTGGTTTCGGTGCGACTTGCTTGTGAGCCAAGGCACCTGTGTTTGCCATGTCTTCCGGGATAGTGCGAGTGGTCTCCACCCACTGGTCAATCCTCTGCTCCCAGTAGCTAAGGCGTACTGACTGTGCCAATGAGTAGGCGATCGCACAACGATCCATTGCCTGACATGAAGATGTGGCACTGGGATGCGCTCGGTTCCCCGTCCCCCACACGCACAATCACAGAAATGAAAGTACCAGGATTGGCTGACGCATCATGATGCAAATTCATGTGCTTTGGAAAGGACTGGCAATGATTCTTTTGCTGACTTCGGAGCAGCTCCTGGCCTTTGTGGCGATGGGGACACCAGCATTGCTGATGCTCAGAAAATCCACTTCAACTTGAGCAGACTCAACAGGTTTGACAAGATGACCCTGGATGTATTCCCGAGCAGTTCCCACTTCTTGTGGGGTGCAGCCCCAACAAACCAGGCAGCCAAAAGATAAAACAAAGCAGTCTTTCTCGTCAACCTTCAGGAGCATGACGTCATCATTGAAGCGAATGACCTGATCTCAAGCGCCATTCAACGTCTATGACAAGTACAGATTCTTGAACTGTCACACAGCATCACACAACTTTCAAACCTTTATGAATCAAGAATTCCCAGCTACCACAGTAGCTAGGAACAAGATAAGTATGCACTCAAGGCGGTCAAAGAGCATTGTACCCTCCTCTGCAAATAAAACCTACCCCGGGATCAACAAAAAAGAATGAACAACATCCCTGATGATCATTAGGAGTGTTGTATTTTTTTGGATCTTTTTGACGAGGCTTGCACGAGCAACATGGCTTGCATTTTGCGTTGCATCAGGCTTTCCATCATGTTTTGCATCATGCATCTATTCCATCAACAATCAATCCTTGCATGTAGGGCTAAGGTAAGCTCACGTCAAGCTGCAGTGTGGGACTCTTCTCGCTCACTGGGCTGACGGAGGCTCCGCAGCCATCGTTGGTGTAGAGCTTTCACATTGAGGCTTGCAGCTAAGTAGTAAGCAAAACACCAGTCCTGCAGTGAGATTCAACAGCAAAATACAGGCAAGAGCCAGCAGTTCAGCAAGCAGTTCTGGCCGTGTTTGGGATGGAGGTCCGCAAAACTGAATCTGAATGGATCGGTCCTCCGAAGGCTCTTCAGGGGCTTGACTCCATCCCCTTGGCAAAGACAAAGGAACAAAAAACAGCAGCAATGAACATCCACAATCGCCAAAATTGAAAAACACCTGGATACATATTGGATCTCAATTGTTTTGGCCTGCATGATTCTTGCTGTGATTTCTTGGAGGGACATGCAAGGAGAGGTACCCAATCACTTTTATCACTTTTAGATTCTCATGTCAGTCTTTTGGATTCTCGTTTTGTATGATTCTATTCTTTTTTCCATCGCCTTCTCAGGGAGTTTTGTATCTTTCAATTTTCTCAGAGAAGGGTATCCATTTCTATATCCCATTTCTCTATCCATTTCTATTTCGCTATCCATTTGGTCCATTTTCTCTATATTTGTTTTCTATCCCTGGTTTCTTGTCTGTTTCTCTCAGGACACTTCTCAAGGTCCCTGTGGTACGCCTGGGCTGCCGCTGCGGCCCCACCGAAACGTTCCGCCGCGAGGAGCCACGTTGAAGGCCCGGGGCGGTGAAGCGAACAGGAGTTGCACCTGGCGCAGCTCTGTGCCAAGCCTTGAAATTTGTGTTGTAAGTGCTTTCTTTGAGATTTTGCCAGAAATTTCAGGAGATTTCGGGAGATTTCTATCGTATATAGATATGATATTCTTATGCATTCTGTATAAAGAAAGTATTCCTTAGGATGTATTCTTTACTGGTAGATTTCCCATTACGAGAAATGAACTTCAAGCGTCGCGATCCGAGTGCAAGCAGATCTCCTCTAGGCGCTGAAACACTTCTCGTGAGTGAAGAGTTGCGGGCAATCTGAAAGCGGCCGCGTCTCACTATGGGCTCCTGGCAATGCAAAGTCACCATGGGTGCAGAATGACATGCCATTGGCAGCTCATGGAGAGAAGTCAAAATGTGTGCCTGTCAACCGTCTGAGCATACAATTTTGGCACATGATCGGGAAATTGTATGAAATAATTGAAATAATAATGGAAATTAAGCGTGAAACACATGCAGCTATTCTTGCCCTCTAATGAATGCTCGCTCTCTCTCTCTCTCTCTTGGTATGCCTCTCGTATACCCCGTCTTTCTCTGCCAGTCTCACCCCCTCTCACTTTTTTTCTTGTCTCTGCCTCTCTTACCTTGGCAAGGGTATCAAATGATGAAATCAAAGTGGAGATGAGTGATCCATGACTCAGGTTCTTCCAGAATTCACCAGGAAATCGCGCGATTGTGCCTGGCCCTGGCGAATAATGCGCTCTCGCCCTGCTCGCAAAGGGGCCACAACGGCAGCTCCCGGCGCATTGCGAGGGCGAACAGGTCGCAAGGTTGACATCCAACAGGCTACGTGTCCTCCTTTTCGAGGGCTCTGAAAACTTCAGAAGCGACATGCTGCGTAAATCTGAGTGCTCCAACATCATGTTTTTTCCACAACAATGCAGTCCTGTGGGAATAAAATTACTGCCAAAAAATATCCACACAATGACGTATGAACTTTTTGGGTGGTGAAATGCTGCCCTGCCTTTCCACCGTGCACTTCCTGAACTACTCTGAGCTGTGCAAGCTAGACCGATCGATGGATCAAAGGGCTCAAAACCAACTAGGTGAAAAACACATCCCCAAAACATCCAAATTCATAACAGGTTTGATCTTTCTTTCTAGTTCCGCTATTTTGTCCCTTTTTGATTAAATTGCTCCGGCACATGCACAGGCTCCGGCACATGCACAGGATCCTGCTGA
>VSDK01008294.1:267863-290401 GCA_009767595.1 Symbiodinium kawagutii | reverse complement strand
TGAAGGGGCAAGCATTGCACAGGCACAAAGAACCGCACCAAGCCACGACATGTCATCCGCTGCGGCATGACTTCTGCATGGCCATGTGGCTAGTTCAGTAGTTCTTTGGGACCACCTACTGCTCTGTTCTTCCCTGGGCAAGGCTTTTTGATCCTTCAGTCATGCCTCCTCAATGTCAAAGCTGCGAAGTTCAAGCTCAGACATGAAGCTGGCACGCCTGGGCTACGCTGTAGAGCGTCCTTGCTGTTGATATTGGCATGCTACACATGTTGCTTTCACATGTTTTCACGCTCAATATTCCTCTTGTAAGCCAAGTTCGAGAGGGAACCGAGGGAACCGAGGGAACCCTGGACATTGATGCAACATTCTTGGCTCCGTGCTTCGCAGATTTCTTGGCCTTCTCCTTCGGAGCTGGGGCATTGCTCATGGCCTTGGCACCCAATCTCTGTGTTTGCTTCCTTGGCTCAGCTTGGCTCCTTACTGTTCTGAAGCTGCTTCTTAAAGCTGCCAGGTCATGCTAGGTCATACCATGTCCAGCAGCCTCCATGGCCATTTCAACCGATCCTGCAATTGAGCTGCGCCATTGCAGAATCGTCTCAAGCAATGCAATCTGAGAGCTGCGCGGCCCAATGCTTTCGAACTTCAACGGTAAGCCAATCATGGGAATCCTACGGAAAGGACATTCTGCCAGGGCTTCCGGCAAGAAATCAGCTACACACTTTGTCACTGCTTACCCTGCTGTCCAAGAAATCCTTTGGCACGTTCAAAAGCTGATCAGCTGATGTGTGAAACACGAGTCACTTCACATTTGCATCAAGATTCTTCACCTTCCATCTCCGAGCCTGGATTGGGAACAGGTCGGTGATTGCAGAGCCGCGCTTGCGAATGCCACTGGGCAACGCCTGGTCGGCCATGGGAAAAATAACCCGCTGTTTTGCTGACTTCATTGCCCCTTACGCCTCCCAAAGTAGGTCATGTCGCTAACGAATGGCATACTCAATCCTTAAAAATGATAATAACTACAACATCTACAACCTTGACAACTGATTTCCCCAGTTCCAAGGGTATGGTCCCTACATGGTGGCCTGTGCAGCTTGAGCAAGCACCGGCGACACCGAACATGTGAGGCCCTGGAAGTACCACACCAGACTCACCTGGCGATCTCAGGTCTCGACAAGGGTCCCGTCTGTTGATCAAAGCTTTCTTCAATTCTGCATGCGAATCATTTCTATTCTATAGTTATTTCATGTTGTTTTGTCTCAGAAAACACCACCTACATTATGTAATCAATAGATTGATGATATTTCCTTGGAGGGCTTCCGGGGCCATGATGATCATTTCTCTTTTCAAGTGCCCGTGACAGAGCGGGGTGGTGTAGCCACACATAAGACCTCGAGAACCATGGCAGCAAGAGATTAAGTTGTATGGATTGGGCATGCAAGGAAACTAGGACTTCCTCGGTTTAAATTCATATCATGCAGGTGAGGGGATGAGCAAAGAGCAGGGTAGCTCACTGTGCAGTGAACAACCTTTGCAGCCTGGAAGGACAATCAAAATAGCAAACTATGACATACCATGACCGCGGTCACCATGGTGCCGCCTTGCACTGTCAGGCAACCACGTGAAGTTGGAATTTACAGTTGCAATCAACTGATGTAGTCACTAGCTGTTGACCAGCATCAGTCTTGTAATTACAACATATTATGGCACTGCCCCCGTGGTTTGCCAAATCTTGTTTAAAATGTCTGCAAACATCATAGTGAGCATGACAATTCATTTGATCAATGAAGCTTTGGAACTCAGCACGATACCAATTTCGTCCAATAACATGCAATGATTCAATAGTTTCAAAGCAACAAGATACCAACATCATTCAATATTGATCTACATATGATCCAATGGTCCAATCTGCATCTGCTCATTCATCTAGCAGCTCTTCCCACCAGGTCTTTCGCCAAACCCCAAACCCGCTGCGCACCGTGGTGTCAGCCACTCCGCCCAAGCCAAAGATGCCACCCTCTTGATCCAGGAGCGTGTGAAGTCTTTGGTGCCTGGCTGTGGTACGTGTTGCCTCAAAGAACGAGACCAGCTTTGCCAATGTTGCATTTTCATTGTTGGATGTTTGGTCCATATCAACAACACAATCAGTTTAAGCGTAAATAACTTGGGATTCACCATCACTTCTAGAGGGTTGGGGCTTTTTTGATGGATCTACCATTATTCTGTTTCTACCGGGCTCTAATCCCTCCATTTTGACCAACTTGGAGCATCTCTTGAAACATGGACACCCAGGAGGGTAAAGCGTTCACAATCGTATCGATGACCACACTTCTCCCAACCTCCGCAAAAGCAGCGCCGCTTCCCGGAGAAATGGCACACCAACCTCATCTCTAGGTTTGAATGATTTTGAAGGACAAAGGCGACTCAAGCACACAACCAGGAATACTCCCAACTCGTCATTGCCATTAATTGTATGAACTGATGGAAGGGAAGGAAAGGATCGCTGTGATTGAAGATGTACGGAAACTTCTATCATATTTGGACATCTGCCAGCACAATGTGCATGACACCCAAGGTCCTGTCATGGCAATCGGCCACCAAAGCAATTGAGAAAAGTCTCTCAATCAGCGAGGCCAAAGCCTAGATCACCGCCAAGAACTTCCAAGGTCCAAGGGGTGGCAAAGTGCAAACTCGAAAGTGTGAGAATAGTCCACTTGGGCCAAGAAAAAATCCTGAGCTCCTTGCCCATGTGTAAAACATTTTATGAAATCCATGACCTACTAAGGTTCTCACAGCATCTGATGCATTGCTGTAGCCTTGTGGGCACCTGACATTTCAGTAGCTGACGAAACGGCAAACACTCTGCCAAGTTCTGAGAAGCTTTAGGTTTCGTCGTTGACCCATGAAATGAAGCAGTGCCAAGTGATATGTCAGCATAAGATTGCTTTCGACAAGCAAGGAGAGGGGTGACAAAAACACATGTAAAATGCACCCAGTAGTTCAAACGTGTCAGTGCTGAGGAAAAACGTTTCGTTTCCCATGACACTTGAGTAGGAACCCGCTAGGAATAATTAATACCAACTCCCAGCATTAGCCTTGACGATCGTCATATTGATGCCGTTGTTTGGCTGCATGTTTGATTCGCACTCTGCTGTTTCCAATGCTGCACGGACACCTATGAATCGACGGAATGGTTGCACTATGGCTACGAAACCAAGTGACATCAAATGACGTCCTACGTGGCTCCTTGTGGACATCTGAGACTGCCACTTCAATGCCGCACGCAGGCAGCGCAACACAAGCGCAGGCACCTTGAAACAGCGCACTGTCAATGCACTGTCACTGAAATGTCCTGCTGCAATGGGGCTGTGAAATTTCAAAATCTGGTGGCAACAATGTTTCAACATGTCTCGATCAAATTCAGGCAGTGAAACAACTTGCATGCAACCAAGCTCATGACACTTTGGGAGTCAATTGCTTCTGCCATGTCCTCGGGACATTCCAAAATGCGATTTTCCAGGCAGTCATCCACCCAGGGCAGACAGCGGTGCTTGAAGTGTGACTCACCGGGGTCTACATACATTGAGCCAACGTACTACTGCTATAGTATTGCCCTGCCATAGGAAACACGCAAACAGGATCTAACAGGCATCCCCAAGGGTGGCCAAGTTCATAATAGTCTTGCAACATCATTTTTTCAGAATTCAGCCTTGGTTTGCAAAGATTATCTCAGATTCACTGGCAAAAAAGCCCTTGCCCCTACAGGCCCTACAGCCCCTTCTCCGGCCTTGTCTGAACAACTCACCTGGACAGCTGCTCAAGGGGTTTGCAAAACAACTCCGTCCAACTCGGCTCTTCTGAGTCATCATCCACAAGTCATTTAGATGTTCAAAAAACAAATTGGAATTAGCAACAAAGCCATTGAGAGCATGAGTTAGCCATCCTGGGTGGAGTTGTGATGGGAAACACCATTAAATATGAGCCACGCAAAAAGGGACCAGTCTTGAACACCTCCAAATGTGGCTCAAAAATCTGCAGCACCAACGAGATCCAATGACACCGCTTGTAATGTCAAAGGCTGACAGGCAGCTGAGTCCCAAAGGCCAGGCCTTGCCCTCATCATCCAGGCGGTAGCAATGCCGGGGCGGCCAGCCCCCCTCGCGCACCGAAGAACATGAATCCCAATCTGAGATTGACAAAGATTCACCGAATCGTCGGCATTGAGTGGATAGTAAGCAGGACTATTGTTAGCCATGGTTGGTTGAAAACCGGTGGTTTTTGCTTCATCCCTGCCAGCGTGGCACCTCCGAATGTGTACCTTAGTCACAGCAAGCAGGTTTTGGAGTGTGTTGGGCACCAAATGGTAACAGCATGCGACAGCTACTCACGTAACTCTTGAAACAAACTCTGAATGAAATCGTGGCTTGGCTGCTGCCATGCTGCTAAACATGGAGGGCAAAGCCAGCGACAGGGCCCCATTCATGGAGTCTGAGAGCCAACCAACGTCAGTCAACAAAGCCTGCAAAGGCATCAAGCTTGCTGAAAGTCACTTCTTGGTCCCCTGACATCCCCTGACTCCAACCCAATTGCACTACCCTGCCAGGCTCGGATGACTTCCCAGCCAGCTACCCGCATGGCCACTAGATCCCATGTTTTAGATGGATGTGCCTGCGAAGGCCCACTGAGCAGCACAAGGGCACAGTTCAGGCCTTGGCTAACAGCGGTCTTGAACTTGAAAAACACTTAATTAATAGAAACCATGTCAAGCATATCTGGTTGGTAACCGCCCCTATGAATATATCATTCAACCAACCAATTGTTTATAACTAGTCGGGAAAATAAAAATGTTTGAAGATCCACCAGCCAAATATTTATCAAACTAAATCCCCAAAGCTCAGCATCCAGACCATGCAAAGCAACAAATTCATCGGAACGAGCAATGGCATCCTGCAGTTCACAGTGATTCCAACACTTCTCTCAAGCTGCTTCAGCGCTCCTTCACGACAACCCGAAGCTCCGATAAGATTTCCAAAAGCAGTTCCACATTCACCTCCGACAATCAGCTTAGCATCTCCCATCGGCATGAGAATATTTTGCCAAAGATTAGAGGCACAATGAGGCACAGCAAAATGATAGAAATATATAGAAATGAGATCAGAAATCGGGGCCTGCTGCCCCCATCTGGCCAGTCCCGTCAGTACTGCGCCCATCAGCTCACGACCTGGAAACTCCACAACCGAAGCGTCAGAACTCCGTTCGGAATCTCCGCAGCGAATACGTTGAAAATCAACCATTTGCAGCGTCATCTGAGGATCTATCCGTGCAAATGCCGCTGTCGCATGATGCGCAAATAGACAACAAACACCTGTTGCTTACAGGGCTGTCCCTGAGTGGGCTTGCTACGCTACAACAAACAATGCCACAAGAAATGCATATGGAATCATATGGAATCATCTGGATTATGGTGCAAAGAGTTCATGACACTTGGACTATGGTGCAAAGAGTTTGACAGATTAGTTCTGAAATTCAGATTCTGTCTAATCATGTCTATTCGTGCAGGTGCCTCGTAAAGCAATTCAGCTTCTCTCTTCCGGAGCTCTTTGGCACTCAGTGTGATAGAAGCCTGGCAACAAATCCAGTTGAGATTTGGGTACTTTGCAACCCGATGGCAGCGTCAACCTCTTCCAAACCGCGCTTGACGTCATCATCAGCTGTGGACAAGTCACCTGGCCAGGAAACTCTTCAGCAAATTCAAAGCATCAGCACCCGGTGAATCTGCCAGTCCAGAGCAGCACTTTTTCGGGAATCTGCCATCCAGGCTTCGGGAAAGTAGGCACAAAATGAGTGAACTGCACAACATCCACCAGAACCTCCTCGGCATCTGTACACTGAACAAACAATGCCAGGCCGCTGCATAGTCCAGGGGCCAACTGGAGGTCGGGGACGACTTGGGCACCAAATTTGCCGAGGGAAACTGCACACAAAACCCGAGCCTACTTGCCGTAGGACCTGCCGTTTCGGTGGTAGCCCTTCCTGGCAGAGCGGCGAGCACACCTCAACAGCCATGGAGTGATGGACTGCTCGGCCATCTCCACGCGAAGCGAATGGAAGAAGTCCTGCCACGTGTCCAGGCTCTTGAAGTGGCGGCACGCATTCTGCAAGGCGTTCACCGTTGATTGCAATGGCAACCCCTTGGTGCGCTCGTAACGCTCCAGCAAGCAGCTTGCCTTTCTGCAACTGCCCGATGCATGGTGGTGGTCAATGTGAGCGATGTGCTGGAGAAACCATGCGTGGAACATCAAGAGCTCGCGCGATACTTTGCTCGTCTCCCAGGTCTTCTGCATGCGATCCGTCACCTCGGAGATAGGAGCAAAACGTGGGAAGGCCTTCACCAACCAAAGAACTCCACGATCGAAGGTCTCGTCCAGGATTGGAACAGCCAAGTCATCCCAGGTGAACTCATCCGACACGGAAAGCAAACAAATAAATTCCCCAAGGTTGGGCACTTGATCCTTTCGTCTCATCTCCTCACTCTGCAGGAAGTTCCGAACCTTCGTCTCAATGGCAATGTTGAAACTCTCACAGCGGCTTTTTAACAGCAGCAAAGTGTGATGAAACGCCATGTAGCCCGCCAGAGCCTTCTCGGACGTATGCAGGTCACCCTTCATCAACAACACCACCTGCGAGTTCATCAGCTTCGTCAACACATCCATGGCAGCCGACTGATCCAGGGGCAGAGTTTCGCTGCCTAGAACCGCCTTCGTTGCAGTTCGTGCTTTGGCCGCAGCTTGCTGCTTTGCAGCTCGTGCTTTGGCCACAGCTTGATGCTCCCGCCACTGCTCCACGGTCATGCGACGCTCCTCCCGGGCAAGTCTTTCTTGCCGCTGTCGTGCAAGGACTGCATCCCGCCGCGCTTGCCACTGAGCAAAACTCATGGTGTCAGGCTGTGGCTCGTCCTGCTCTTCCTGCCGGTTCTGAAGATTCAACGAACTTTGCCGCCCAGAGGAGCCAATACCATGGGACTTGGTCTGTTCTGCCACTTGGCCAGTGCCTAGTTCGACTAGAACCTTCAACAGCGTTGCCAGGCCACGAGTGAAATGGTTGCGGCAAATCGCCAGGGGGATCCAATATCTGATGGGTTGCTTCCACACACCTTGTGAGACCTTCAAGTCATAGAAAGCTTCCTTGGACAATGGATCGAACTCACATGTAAGGTGTTGCTTGCCGGTGGTTTCCTCTGCTGTAATGGCCACTCCTAGGCCTAAGAGCGTGTCGGCTTCATCAAAGGCGGCCTTGGTGTGAAAGCAGCGCAACTGCTTCAAATCGAAGTAGATGGATACGGCCTCTTCTGCTGGAAGTCTCCAAGCCCTAGAGCTTCGCGCCAACTGACGCAAGGATCCCAAGGGAAGCAGCTGCAGCAGGGTCTCCATAGCAGGACCTGGGAAATCCTGTGACAGCAACTGAGGTTGCTCCAGTCCAAGCGCCTTGCCCAGGCAGGCAGGGCGCAAGGTTCGGAACGGTCCCCCTCGAGCGGTGAGCCGCAAACCCTTCGGGGAATCCTCCAAGATGCGCACCTGCACCAAGGTCTGCACTTGGAACGCTGAGATGTCGTCCAGCTCAGAGATATGTACCAAGCCAGGAGCTGCAGCACCCACATCCACGAAGATGCCATAATCTTTCTTGGACAGGACGAGCCCTTGGATGGGCCTGGCTGTTCTCACCAAATCTATCAGCTGCTCTTGGGAACGTCGGGGAACAAGCTCCAACGATATCCATGCTGGATCAATGGCAGTGACGTGGGCACAAATCTCTTGCCCCACAGCTACCCGCACTTTCCGAATGCGGGAGCTCCAGGGTAACCAGCCCTGAAGCTTCGCCTCAGGCAGGTGGATCACCCAGCCCTTCCAATGTTGCTGCAACACACTGCCTGTTATCACCTGCCCGACCTGCAGCTCAACTTCCCGAAGAACCACAACGCGACGTCCATCTTCCCCGGACGTGACCTCTGCCACTGAGCCATTGGGATTCTGTGGAAGGGCAAGGTTGTGCGTTGACAGCGCTTCACTTGTGTCAGGCACTGGTAGAAGCACAGGCTGGGGATGCTGGAAACAATGACCACATTCTCGGCAATGAAACCTCTCGCATTCTTTCCGGACTTTCTCTGCAAGCTGTGGTGTCATGCGGCCTTTATAGAACCCACCATGGTCTTGGGGTACATGCTCGGTCTCGAAGAGGAAGGATGCCAGTTGAAGAAGTACGGTTTGGATTGTGTAAGCCGTGCTCCACCCACCCTTTTGATCATGTTGGCCGATGAAGCTCTGCAAAATGTTCAAGCAAATCATGCCGCCCCCAAACAAGTTGGGGTGGCGAAACGATGGGATGTGCTGGGATGGAAACCTGATCCTTGGTGGGTCAAATGGATAGGTCTTGGGCAAGTCCATCACCAAATGAAACACGCAGCCTGCCAGCGGACCATCGCAGGGCCGCAAGTTCACGTGCCAGTGAAATGGCTGGTCGGGATCCAAGGGCGCGGCCGACACCAGCGGCAAGGGCTCAGTTTCCAGCTCTTTCAGATCCTTGGCGATGCGACGCAAGGCGGATGCATGGCGCGATGCCTGCAGCGACATGGCGGCAACGGAGTTCCAACGGGCAGTGGCAGCTGGAGCCATGGCGGCATCAAACACGTCAGATGTATAGATTCTAGTATAGATCCACGTCAGTTTCCTGGCCACAGAATGAACATGTCTTCCAAATAGAGTACAGTAAGATACAGCTTAAGTTAATATCCGCATTCGGACTGCGGCAAGAAGTGGCAACTGAACCTGGGTGATATGAAATGCAAAGAAACACTCCGCAAATCGTGAAACATAAAGCAGCACGACTAGTAAAAAGTTGATCTTTAATCATCCATTTGATGGCCTTGAGACTTGCAGCCTGTCAGCCTACAGGAAGTCTTGATCTCCAACCCTCCAAAACTCCAACAAAACCTGCCGTGCACATGCCGTTGACGTCCACACCTGTCGGCCCTGCAAGCTCTGCTGCATCTGCACGACCCACCGGCAATCGAAGTAGCACCTCGATCGAAAGGAAAAGGGCAAGGAATGACAAGGAAATTCTTTGAAATAAAATGGTTACGATTGTAGTGTAGTGGTGAATGACATGAAAGAGTCATCTCTGTACAGAAGATGCAAATCACCGGTGATTAGCATCTCCCAAAGCCCCACCATGCTGTCAAGCGACATCGAATACATCGGGACTTGGACAATGCCGCTGTCAAGGTTAGAAAAATGGATCTGCTCAACTTGTCGACCCTCTACCTAGGCCCACCCATACGCCTGCAAGAGTTCAGGTTGCAGAATATTTCTGGTGCCCTGCGGAACGACGGCGTGAATTCTTGGAGTTGTTGTGAAACACCGATTTTGCATACTGACTTTCAACTTGCATACGGGTACGCAAACAATGCCACACCACTTCATTACAGTGCATTGGCTTGCTTTATATTTCCTACATTGCAAGCACCTACACACTTGGACTGGGACTGGGAGGGACCCTACAGATCCCTACTGGACCCTGTCTTTGAATGGACCCTCTTTTGTGATCGTTTCTGGACAGCTCCCACTGAGCTCCCAGCCTTGGCATTTTTCCCTGCCATGGCTTGTGCCATTCTGCCGATTGCCAGCACTGCTTCCTTGGAGGCCTGTCACCGTAACAGCACCAAATTGCAAGCCGTGACGAATACAAAGGGCACCACCTCCAAGCGCTGGTCAGACTCCAACATCTCCTGGAGTCACATGAAAATTTGTGACCCAAATTTGAACAATTGTCAAATTATGTCAAAAGTCATCCAGGATTTTGAATGGACAGAAAAAAGGAACAAACAAAAACACATAAAAAGACCAACAGGACAACAACCAATCAGATTCTCAACCTGGCAGCAGCACTTGCTGATCACCCAAGTCCTGCAAGGCCAAGGCTAGCGGACCACGAACATCTGCTTCTGCACTGTTCGCATGCCTACAAACCGTGCACAGGAGATCAAATCTACCCATCACCAGGTGAGCATAGGGTTCACCTATGTTCACCTCTACATCAAAACAACGTGATCGTCTCAATATGTACCCTGCCTGATAACAGTTCCGATCAGTCTCTGCCTGTAGTTGAAGTCAAAGGCCGCCTGAAGGGTTCAACCCAATGAGTCAAGAATAGAGCATGCAAATGCCGGCGGTAGGCTCGGCGCACCACGGCAGCAGGCTACTGCTTTTGAGAACTGTCAACCAGGAGCAACCAGGTGCAAACATGTGCAAACCAAACAACAATTGCGGTCCACACTTTGCGATTTCATGGCTGTCCTTGCGCGATCACACAATGACCTTGCCTTCACAAGCTCTGCCACGGCAGGTGACATCACTTGAGGCACTTTGCGCATGGCTGCCTGGTCCAAGTCTCCATTGATTCCAGCATGCTGCAGCTGTTGCACGCGCAGGTCATTTCCAGCGATGGCAACTCTCCAGGAACTCCACCTTTTCCCTCCTCTGACCCCGACCCCAGAATCGTATCCCACAAGCAGGAAACTGCTTTCGACTGCTTTCAACTTGGGGCTGCCAAGTTACTACAGCAACAAAACAGTGGCTAAGCTGCGATCCTGTACAATGCGCCGCCTGCCTTGAGCTCACAAATGTAATTACAGAATGTGTGATTCATCTCCATGTTTAACTATTCATTTTTGTCCATTCATCTCAGGATTAATCATTTTGTACAAATCGCTTTGACATGATCTATTTTCAAGGTTTTTGTTTCCTTATTGCTGTGCGAGAACAATGAGAATGCAAAAAAATGGTGCCGAAGTGTGTCCCCGAAAAGCTTGGCCAGTGTTCACATGGCCAAGTTCGGGACTTGGCTCTCAGTGTCCAAAGTGGGCTGCGAGGAAAATAGGTCGAGACCCCTTGGAGGTACCCACGGCACAAACTCAATGAAGGGCCGATCTCGCAGGCCTCATTCTGCGTGGCAAATTGCAAGACACAGTCACTCAAACATGCCGAAACACAAATTGAAAGTTTGATATCTCACGTTTCTGCCGGCCGTTAACCAACTAGGGCAAGGGCTCTGAGCTTTACGAAAGTGTTTGAAGTTTGGTTTGCCAAGGACTTCCGCTGCTGTAGTCTCTGGGCGACGCTTTGCAGTCGTGAACCATGTGGCCCGAGGCAATTCCACTCCTTCAGGCTAGACATCGTGAAGTGTCCAACACGTTGCATGACACTAAGCGCTGCTGGCCATTAGAATACACCCCATAGAACCACATTTGACATGAATTGGAATGTTTGGAGGACTTTGTAAGGTCACCAGGTCTCACTACATGATCAGGACATGAGCAAAATCAGCCCATGCAAAAAGCATGACTAATGACTTAAGCTTGCCAAGTCTCCATCCACGACCAAACCACGACCACTCTTCTGCCCCAGCTGTGGCAACCAGGTATGCGTTGGATGTACTGGAACTTCCCGTGTCAAATCTGGAAGCTCCTGGATGTCAGTTCAGGCACATCCCGGCATACACCCCGTGCACTATCATCACAACCGTCAGTGTCCTGTAAACGCCTGCATGCCCTTTTCAACCCAAATCGCGAGCCGTGTCCAAGTCAGTGGCACCACAAGCAGCAGCAGCAGCAGCAGCAGCACAAGCAGAAGCAGCACAAGCAGCAGCACCAGCAGAAGCAGCCCAAGCAGTAGCAGCCGCAGCATATATATTTTTGATGTGGGGAACCTCCTGCCTGTCCTTACTAAATTGAATTGCGCATATTTTGACAAAATCTGATATGTTTGTTCCGTCTTGATGTTTAGTTGAACACGTCGCAGCAGCGCAACTGATCCGCAAGTCACCACCCCTTGGCTTGGTATTCCAATGTATTCCAAACAGTTCATCGTAGTTCCATAGCTCCTCCGTTTTCACTTCTGGCTGCGTTTGCCGTTGAAGAGAGGGAGCTGAAGAGTGAACAGTTGCTGCTTGTATCTTCGCCTCCTGAGCAGTGCGTCATTCGATGACCTTGGGACATCTTGGAACATCTTGGGCCACACACCTTCAATTAAATCCCAAAACACAACAACGCAATCAGTTCATTTGTTCATCTTGTGTTTGACATGTCGACCTATATCACGACATTAATTTTCAATACGGCATTGATATCAATCTCAAACTCCAGCACGGCGCTACCATGGAAACTGCAACTGACAGTTCTGCACAAAACTGGGCAAGTCCTTCTCCTCAAGCTTCGGCTGCGTGGGGGTTGCCAAACTCTGGATCTGCAAACTCGCCTGCGAAGATCGTGACATGAATGAGTCCAACATCAGCCAGGGGGCCCAACATGGGTCAACTGCCTTAAGATCTGCAAAGAACAATCAAAACATGCAATCCGACCATGTCGAAGATACTCAAGTGATCCAAATGCAGCTTTGTTGGCTGTACATACATGTCTGTAATCGAAAGTGGATCTCTGGCACAGTGTCGGTGTGAACTCTGCCTCTGGTCGAGGACTTTCTCTTTGCTGCCTAAGGGTCGCAACAGGCTGTGCCGGTGCAGCTGCGGCAGCTTGTGAAGGTCCTGCAGCAAAGGCTTCCAACCCTTGAATCGGCAGCCCCTTGCGATGGTGAAAGAACGGCAAGTTGCTTTCCGTTGGGCCGGACTTTGGATCTGTCCTTCAGCAGGTTGTGGAGCGGCAGGTTGTGGAGCTGCAGCAGGTTGCTCTGGCGCTTTCTGCACTTGCTCAATTCTTGGCTTTGGAAGTGAGGCAGGCGGTGCCTGCTTCGATGGGGCTTGCTCCTGCGCTCGGCAAAGCACCCTGTGCTCTGCACATACGTCAAATTGATACAAATTGAAAACGGCTTCTGAAGAAGCTTGGATGCTGCAAACTCTCAGAGACTGACCAGTGATTTTCCTGCCAACCACTGTCTCAAACAGAACTCCTCCAGCTCTGTCTTGACCTTTTTGGCGGCAGGCTGTTGTCTAACTCGTGGTGCTGCTTCACCTCAGCGTAATGAGGCCAAAGAAATGCTCTTGATAGCTGAACAACAGGCGACGCATCATCACAAAGTACTGACAAACAAAGTGCAATCACAGCTGCTGAACGCTTCCGGCAGCGTATTTGGAAAGCTTTCCTGCAAAGTCTGGCTATACATCGATCGGGCGTTCAATTGATGTAAACATGCAACATAACCAGGTGCGCAGGTAACAACACATTTGAAAAAAAAATGTATACCGTGAAATCATGTAAAGTCCATACCTCGACCTGTGAAGCCACGTAGCCACGGAGAAACTTCAACAAACAGCACCGTAACCGAAATGATATCTTCGTACTGCATACCTCAGCATACCTCGGCGGCAAAAACATATATTCCACTGCGCTCCTCTTTCACCTGCAGTGACGGCTTTTCCTCAGCTTTGTTGACCGCTGGTCCGTGGCAGTTCCCTGTTACAAGGAACAAACATAAATCAATTGCAGATCATTAAAGCATGCATTGATACATACCCCAGGTGCGACAACCATGACAACCTCCTTGTCAAGGGGAGCACCTCGTATTTCCTAATCACTGTCAAGCATCCCAAGGAAGTTGCCGTTTGCGTTTCTGGCTCTCCAGCGCTGGTGTGGGCTGTGTCTCAGGGAAGCTTTCTTGCAGCTCCGATTTGGGCAGCAGCCCAGCCGTCTCTTGAATCCCCTTGACGCTCCCAGAGAGGATAGCGCCGACCAAAGCCTAGCCGAGATTCTCACTGCTCAACATCAGGTCGTGTGGTGTTCAAAACGAGGGGTTCCCAAAATCATCGTTATTTACTGTAATTGTTTTGATTGAATAGTAAACCATCCATTTCTTGGGGTCCCCTATCTTGAGAAACAGCTATGTCAGCTCAGCTGGCACACATGGCTGGGTACGTCATCAAAAAAAAATTATTATCAGGATCAAAAAAAAATTATTCCCCAAGGATCAAAAAAAAATAATTATCTGGATCAAAAAAAAATTATTCCCCAAGAAACTGTAATTTGGTGAAAGAAAAGCGGGAGGGGGGATTGGGGGGAGGGCGCAGCGCCTCCCCCCAAAGCAGTATGACAAAACAACTATGCTCCTATGTAATTCTTGAGGTTGAAAGAAATGAAACGTGTATATGTAGAACACCAGCCACGAACATAATATAAGCGGGGGTTCAGGGGGGCAGCCCCCCCCATGAGCAAGCAAAGACGTAGAGAGACAGGTGCAGTGTCGTAAATACATGTGGAATAACGTGTTTGAGATGCGCAAGCTGCAATTTGGCTTCCTTCCTTCCTTCCTTACTTCCTTCCTTCCTTCCTTGCTTCCTTCCTTCCTTCCTGCCCTAGTATTCCTTCCTTCCTTCCTTCCTTCCTTCCTTCCTGCCCTAGTATGCCTTCCTTCCTTCCTTCCTTCCTTCCTTCCTTCCTTCCTTCCTTCCTTCCTTTCCTTTTAACAACATGAATAATTTCTTTTTGATGCATATAGTAATTTATTTTTGATGCATATAATAATTTCTTTTTGATGCGTATAATATTTTTTTTTTGATGCTCATGCCCACATGGATTGTCTCCGCAAATTCCTCCAGCTTCAACGAATGCCTCTGATTATCAAATAATCCCAAACCTCTTTACGATGCACTTGTCTAGCACTTAAATGCACTTAAAATGCTTGGATGTTGCTTCTTTTCTCTGCCCGCTTTGGCATTTTATTCTCTTTTCTTGCCCTGATATTATGGGATTTTGAAGCCCACTGACAGGTATCCAACGCCACGCGTCCATCCGCGTCTATGTAAAACATCAGGTAAAGCAAACACCCGTAAAATCTGCCTGACCTTCCAAAAGAGTGGACTTCATCTCGCATGCACTGTACCAAGCCAACGTCTGACTGTCAGAAAACAACATGCAGCTGTAATTGACATGTGGGCATGTGCCAAAATAGCGCGGTAAAACCAATGGTTTCCACTTGTAAGTGATCATTTTTGGGTGGGTCATGAGGGTTACCCTATGGCTTGGCACATACCCATGTTGTTACCAAGCTGCTCCAGGTGTTGAACATGTTCCAAGGAACCTCCTGGCCAACTACTCGGCAAGCGCATCTCAAATCTGCCAGCGGCTTTGCAAGCACAGCTCCAAGGCCCGGTGGCAATGTTGGAATGACCCACACCTGGGAAGGAAAGCGTGAGCGGAATTGAGCGGATACCTATGGGTATGGGTCAAAACCCCGTACCCCTGGTCCCCCTACTATTAACCACTGTTTTCCCTAGTATTGTTGGTGGAAATCCACCATTAGTTGGTTGGATAATATTGACCCATAGCCACCTATGAACAAGTATAAACACTGATTGGGATACCTGCTTCCAGCCTGCTTCGAACACTGATTGGGATGATTGTCGAAGGGCATCAAATCCTTCGAGTCATGAGGAATTTCAGGAATCATGTTCTGTTTTTGCGCGGCCCTCAGGTCAACCCCACGAGGTCCAGCCTCTAGTGGTGTAGCTTTTGCCGAAGCTTTCTTCAGCTCTTGCAGGACGGATGATGCAGCTTGATCCTGGGTGAGAATCTGGACCGGCGAGCCCGCGCAAGAGAGCGCTACTGACAAAGTCTCGTACACCGCCCTGGCACTGAAGATCACCCAAATGCCTCGGGTCATCACTGGGATCCACAAGAAGAAGAACTGCAATGCTGGCCGAAACCTACCTTCATATTGAGAATTACGGACTTCGGAAACAGGAAAACATGATGAACACATTTGAAAGCATGTAGATTCTCGTATTTTTTCATGTATGGTGATGCCATCACATGACGATTCACATGACATGACAAGGGTAGATTGACCGCTTCCAAACGAATGACCCACAGCCATGTCTCCCCCCAAGGTCACCTCGGAGCAGTTCACGACGCGGGCGCGGGGCCCTGAGATATGCCTCCAATTCGGATGCGTAGGCAGCGTCAGGGCCTGCAACAGGTCCACCATGGCCCACCGGAACTCATCACTGCCATGGCAACCAGTTCTGGTATCGCTTGGAGTTTCAAAGTTGCGGAACTTTTTTGGGGATTGAAACAACTTAGTTTCCAGTTGTAAAGTGATGGACGTTGAATCACATAGTGAGACTTACTGATTCGAGAAGCGAAAGCGCTTCCACAGGCTTCCACCTACAGCAGGCTTTGGTGCAAAGTCTGCTGGCAAGGGTGACGCAGTGAGCCTCAAGGGTGCTGTGACTTCAGCTTGGAGTTTCCAATGCACTCCGAAGGGTGAGGAATCTTTAGGACATGGACAGAAAACAGTTTCAAACAATAATTTGTTCTTCCGCTGCCATTATAGGGGAACTATGGAAACAGTTGCAAAGAAAGGGGCTGAAGATGGCTGTTTCGGCACCAGTTTCAGCCAGAAAGCTCACTGCCCTCGCTGGCGCGACGACACAGCTCCAACAGGAATGACATCGACACGGGTGACCTCGTCTGAATGGCTGTGTGAACAATGAACGAAGCCATGAAAGGCTTGCAGCGATATTCACATCACCAGCTGCAAGCTAAGCCAACAATGCAAAAAGGGATGCTTGCAGCTGGTGACTCTGCCCCCCTCTCCTACCAAAAAGTGATCTCAATACAGGTCCCTGAAAGAAACACCATGCACAAATCCGAGGATAACAGTGGCCAGGTCCTGCCAAGTGGCGCGCCATCAATGATGCAACAGAGCAGCTTCGGCGTGATTGCAAACTGTTCTAGCAGCAAATGAGTGCATTGGGCCGTCCACTCCGGTGTCAAAAACCTCAGCTGACAGCACAATGACTCGGGTCCACGTCTTCCAAGTGCCCACTCCATGGTAGAAACACTAGGCCAAGTGTTGATGAATTTGCAGTGGCATCATGTAGGATCTTGGGTCTCAATATGTTCTTGTTTCAACTTGGTTCATGTTGTTTCTCTTCAACTCAACTGCACACAAATTTGGCATGAAATTCATTGCCCATTGGATCCTGCAAAATGAAATGTAGGGCTTGGAAACTTGGAGAGGTGACGTCAATGGCAAAAACTGCTGTGGAGTCCAAACCTAGCAGCCTAGCCATTAGTATAGCTCCAGCCTCCACCCAACTTGGGCTATTTTTATGCCCAACAAGATCATGAGATATCTATTGCCCATATTTCGATACTCCAAAATGCCATCCCCTGGGCCTGGAGCTGCAGCCATGATACAACCCGGTGCTGCGGGCCTTGTCATCCAAGCCTTGAAGCTCTGCAGCTGATAGGCGGCTGGAAATGCTCAAAAGCATCGGCCTCCAACGCCTGTGCTGAGACGTCGAGCTGATCATCGAGGCTTACCGCTGGTGACTGTCAGAGCTGGTTGCTTCATGGGTTCTCTGTGTCATGGTTTGAAGAAGAATCCAAAACCTCTCCTCCCCCCACAAAAAAGAAACAATGAATGGATGATGGATCCCCCATTTCATTAATTTGGGTCATCCCCTCTGGCTTCTGCAGGTTCTGCTGTCCAGTTGCAAAGTATACCTCAAGGGATCCACACCAAAGTGAAGCACCTTGGATAGGCAGTCAGCGGAACTCAGCTGAGGCTGAGAACCTACGGAACCGATGGTGGATTGGCTTCACTGAGTTTTCAATCTCCAGGATGCTAAATGATGCCAACCCAAACCAATCACTGGCCAATACTAGCCAATGCTGCGAAACTGATTGTGTCAACGCAAGGGTCCGAATCATCATGATTTTATCCCTGATTGGTCACCGAACTGTAGAAACATGCAAAGCCTACGTACAGCGAACAAGCAAATGTAGCCATTTCACGGGGCGTTCCTTCTTTGTGAGGGCCACGGAGGCTTCGCAAAACTGTTGTTGTGAAAAGATTGAGTTTGTTGTTCTTCGCGATTGAGACGCTTGTCTTCCCCAAATGGCTTTTTCAAACCAAGCGAAGCCAACCACGAACATGATCTGACTTGATTAGCACTGAAGTGTAATTAGCTACATTTTGCTTGCAAATGCCGTTCAGTCAATGGATAATCATGCGAAACAAATTGAATGGACAATGGTGTCCCACCTCCTAAACACCCACACATGAACTCAACATGACAGGATTCCGAAGTACACAAGAAATGCGAGCATGTCATACACAAAGCACATGATATCCAACTTTTCCTTCATGACTTGCTCTTGCGAGCGAATGAACCAGAAACCTAATCTGTCTACTGACGGGGTTAGCAATCCTTCTCCAGGCGTGCATAAAGTCCAACAAAACTGCCCTCCTGGCACTGGGGAGTTCCACCCTGAGAACAAAATCAAAGTCCCAACCGGAATCTGAGAATTTATTTATAGTTGGGGAGTTCTATTAAGAATTCCAACTTTGTATGAGTAAAGAAACTGTTCCAAGCCCTGACAAGGTCACGGACTCTCCAGCCATGGAGCATCGCCAGCTGACAGCTTCGTGGGATTTCCTTTGCCCGGCTGCTGATCATTGATGAAGGTATGCCCTGTGGAGGAACGATCCACGATCGAAACCTTCAAGGGTAGGACCTCTGCCAAACTGCCTGGCAAGAAGTGAGGGATCACTGACCAAGTTGGGGTTGGTAAAGAGGTTCAACCTACAAATGCCTGCCCTGTAGCATAATAAGATTCAAGTGTTCCAAGCCACATCATTTTTAACATGCTAACATAATCAACATATGCCAACCAGTTTCCCAACCAAGTACAGTAGATCAAACCAGCACGTGGGATCCAACTTTTGGCGCTGTGGTTCAGGCCTTGGGCATTTTTCTCAACCACAACTTCAGCATGGACGCGGGAAACCGACCTGACAGCATCGTCCCCAAAGGTGATGGCATTGTTGAATTGTGACTTGCAGCTATCACTCAATATCCGAGCTCATGCGACTACAATCGACTACATTCAACACGATGAGCGTGCAAAGTCAGAGCCAAGTGCGGCAAGAACTGCAGTCAGGTCCGGGAAGCTATCGCAGAATGCTCCGCAAGACATGATGAAACATGCCCTTCACATTTGACATCAATCCATTTCATAATCCAAATTGATCCAACAATGCCCCGCACATTTCACATCAATCCATGTCGCAATTCATTTCATAATCCAACATTCTGCCGCCATCTCCAGAGTTGTCATCCAAGTGACTGGTGGGTAGACCGGATTTGTGCAGTCTGCGCTCGACCCACCTGAGCAGTGCCTGGTAGCAACTGCAAAGTGGTGGCCAGGCTGGGTGTTGTTTGGCCTTGGTAGACGCCGGGGGCCCATGTCATCACCACACATCAAACTGGTCAGCTTTCCATCTCGCTAAGAAAGGTGTTTTCACCAACAGAAATGCGGGTTGCAAAGCGAGGACTTTGGACAGCGCTGTTTCACGACTTCTCTGAAGTGCACTGTCGCGTTGCCGGCGAGATGCTTTGCACCTCAAGTACCCAACCCATCTGCCGTATTCAGCCGTGACAATGCCTCAACCTGAATGGAGCAATGCACAAAACACGTGGATCATCCATGAAACATATGAAACAGGAACAAACAAATTATGCAGTGGTCAGGCTAGCAATCGACCAGTTTCCGTGAAAAATGACGGAATTCGAAATAATTGACATACGAAAAATTGGACACGTTGGACATTGTTGGACAACATGAAAATTGAAACCTGACACACCTCCAGCGAAAAAAATACATTGATGCAGGAGAAAATGATATTCTGCCACTCAATTTCAACATATTTCAACAGCCTTGCCTCTGCAGCCCACTATGGCAATGAAAGCTATGCAATCCATGGGCTGCAGCAGAAAGCGGAAGGTGTCTTTTAGGTTCTCTAATGTTCTATCCTTCTCTGGGATGCTTTTGGGTGGGTCTTAGGTGATTGGCATTGATGGGTTCAGTGATCTTCAGTTCCTAGGTCAAAAGTGCCACGCCGTTTCTGGAACGTATTGACGCTGGGTTTGAGATATTTTTTCTCCACGACTTTTTCGCGTGCAAAAAAAATCATGATAGCTGCATCGCCTCATTCCTCATCTGCCTTCGAACGTGTTCTGAAGCTCGTCAAGCCAAAATCAGACACGCAAACTCAACCATGTACAACATGCACCCTTGCACGGCTGACTTCGTTGAGAGATGTCCAAAATAAAAACAGATTGAGACATGGCGCAGGATGCGGAAACGGCCTCGATGTCCGGTAGCAATCGCCTGCCCAGTCCAAAGAGATCGTTGCCACATTGCCAACGCCAAAATCTCCCCTCTCCCCAACCGTATCGAACCGTTGGGTCACACAGTACGAGCTCTTTGGTTGACTTGGTCTCCCCAATGTCTGGGTCTTCAAAAAATGCCGCCATCACTTCTGTTGGGTCCTGTAAGTCTGCAAGAGCTTCAGCTCATACCGCTCCAGGGTCAGAACTGACCTCAGTCGCATGAGATTTCCCATCTTGACAATCGATCCTGCAATCTGCTAGAGCCCATGGCCAACTTAAGTTTAATCTTTTTGATGATCTTGATGCAAAGCAACTTCACCCAACGTCTTGACTTGTCCCACCCCTGTGACAGCTGAGGTCTCCAACTTGGAACGTGCTTGTGCCTTCTCCTGTTCGGACGGCTCTCTGATCCGATAGCCTGACAGTTCACATGCAGATGGCCCAGGGAGGGGGGGCTCATAGGCTGCAGGGCCCTGAGCATCCAAACTTTCGTGCCAAAACGTGCTTAAACATGGCTGAACTGTTTCTGTTCTCCCTTCTTTGATCGGCTTCAGTCTTTTGAATGACCCTTTGCTTTGTTCGGTGGCAACGGTTGAAGGAAAGCCTTCAGCCAGCAAATTCACATGAAGCAAAAGCCACATTTGTGGGTTGAGCGTACTTTCCTGCAGGGGTCACGGTAATGACACTCGAAACCTCTAGCTTCACCCGATGCCTCGATCCTTGCTGCATTTGCGAGCTTCCCTTGAAAGTTGAAAGGGCTCCGGAACAGTGACATTGAGGCTCTGATGCCCTGCACTTTCGGGCCGGAAAACCTTCTTTTCCCTCTCCAGCTGTTCCTGCTGCTTCTTCAGTGCCAAAGTTTTCAACTCAAAGAAACGGTCGAGGCCACTGACTGCCACGGGCCTCTGGATATCTTGGAAGCCCTCGGTGACAGAGGGTGTGAAAGTACAATCTGCATTACGTTCCTCTTCGAGCTCACGCCGCCTGTCAAGCAAGTATTCTGCCTTCTTCTCTTGTTCCTGCCGGATGTTTTCCATTAAATCTGGCCTCTTGGCATAGTGGGATTTCACATGGGCAAAACGCTTTGAGCTGCGCGGATCCAGTTGCGGTCTGAAACTGCACTCAGATCGGAGGGACTCATCCGGCTGGCTTTTCGAGAGGCCACTTCGGTAGAGCCGCGAGCTATGCGGGTTGGAGCTCTCCAAGCGTCGCTTCGCGAGCAACTGAGAGACAGGGTTGATCTCTGGCTTGAAGGTGTAGTCCTGGATCGAAGGTTGGTCTGCATACTGTAGCCGGCAACACCAATGACGACATTGAAGCACACATGTTTCATGTGACCCAGGATCGACCAAAATCATCAAAAATTACTTTACTTCGAGTGATCCCCACCATGTCATGTCATTACCGCTTGTTGACTCCACTTTTGTCTGACATTCTCTCCGACATACCTTCTGACCTTCTTTCTGGCAAATCTTCTGACATTCTCTCTGGCATACCTTTTGACATTCTTTCTGACATCCTTTCTGGCACATCTTCTGACGTTCCTTCTGACAACTTTCTACTCGGACATTCTTTCTGACATTCTTTCTGACATCTCTTCTGACATTCTTTCTGACATATCTTCTGACATTCTCTCTGACATTCTTTCTGACATCTCTCCTGACATTCTTTCTGACATATCTTCTGACATTCTTTCTGACATGTCTTCTGACATATCTTCTGACATTCTCTCTGACATTCTTTCTGGCATATCTTTTGACATTCTCTCTGACATTCTTTCTGACATATCTTCTGACATTCTCTCTGACATATCTTCTGACATTCTCTCTGACATTCTTTCTGGCAAATCTTTTGACATTCTCTCTGACATATCTTCTGACATTCTTTCTGGCATATCTTCTCTCTGACATTCTCCCTGGCATTCTTTCTGGCATATCTTTTGACATTCTCTCTGACATATCTTCTGACATGTCTTCTGACATATCTTCTGACATTCTCTCTGACATATCTTCTGACATTCTTTCTGACATATCTTCTCTCTGACATTCTCCCTGCCATTCTTTCTGACATATCTTCTGACATTATCTCTGACATTCTTTCTGACATATCTTCTGACATTCTCTCTGACATCTCTTCTGACATTCTTCCTGACATTCTCTCTGACATTCTTTCTGACATATCTTCTGACATATCTTCTGACATTCTCTCTGACATTCTTTCTGACATATCTTTTGACATTCTCTCTGACATTCTTTCTGGCATAGCTTTTGGCATTCTATCTGGCATATCTTCTGACATTCTCTCTGACATATCTTCTGACATTCTCTCTGACATATCTTCTGACATTCTTTCTG
>VSDK01008294.1:217134-267785 GCA_009767595.1 Symbiodinium kawagutii | reverse complement strand
GCTGGTTGGGGTCGGGCCCCAGACACTCGGCGTGGCTGGCCGCGGTTGAGGTCCGGCAGCAGACACTCGGCGTAGATGGCCGCGGTTGAGGTCCGGCAGCAGACACTCGGCGCGCATTGTCGTAGTTGAGGTCCGGCGAGGAGGAGGAGAAGGAGGAGAAGGAGAAGGAGGAGGAGGAGGAGGAGAAGGAGAAGGAGAAGTCAGCTCAGATAAAATCTAACAACCCTCACCTGACAGGTGGGGAAAAACAAAAGCATCACAAAAGCCATTGCTTGGAGGTCCAGGTAGGTTGCATCAAATGCACGAAGACAGATAATCGCGCTGTGCGAGTCAGACGAGTTTAAGCATAGATCTTGAACAATTTTAGGCACATTGTCTATGACTGCATTCATAATTGGACATATTCTATTGTTCATTTGTGTGATCATCTTTGGCACTAGGCAAACTGCCAGAAAGAATGCCCCAAAAAATGTACAGTAGAAGGCAGAATATATTGAATAACGCCAGAATGAGTGGCAAATAGGTGCCAGCAAGACTGCCAGAAGAAATGCCGGATAGAATGTGTGAAACTGTTCCAATAGAATGTCAGAAGATGTTCCAGAATGTCAGTAAGAATGTCAGCAAGAATGTCAGTAAGAATGTGAGATGGTTGTGAGATAGAACACCCACATAGTTTGCTTTGCCAGGGCGTTCTGCGGTTTGCCCTTCGACAGGAAAAGCCAGATAGACTGCCAGTGAGAATGTCAGAAGATATGCCAGATAGACTGCCAGTAAGAATGTCAGAAGATATGCAAAATAGAATGCCCCAAGATCTTACAACGAATTATGACATTTCATAATTACAGGGTCACATGGCGAGTCAAATGATAGAATGTAAGAAGATATGTCAATGAGAACTAGCTAGAACCCCTGAATATGTGCCGAATAGAATGCCAGCAAACGTGCGAAATAGCCTGCCGGTAGGCATCAAAGGATATGCCAGAAACTCTCAGATTGGTATGTCAGGGTGGGGATGGCTCAAAGCAATGATTTTTTTTTTCTCTCTCTCTCTCTCTCTCCAGTGTCGTTAGTCCACGGGCTAACCGGTTGGGTGGCGTGGGCATTTGCAGAATACAGAGAGGACAGAAAAATGGCCTTGGATGTGTTCCGCACGATTGGCGCCTCATGTGGAAAAAACAACCCCTGGCTGCCGTGAAAAAAGAACGGCATTGCGGCATGCCTTTACACGGCGAGCGACCGTTGCTGGTGATTTTCCCCCTATCATCATAGCCATTGTTGAGGGTTTGATCATTATGAGTTGATTGACATGTGGCAAGTGAGGCACGCAATTGCTTGCTTCAGGCACAGTGAGAGACTGCAAAGCCACTGTTAATGGCTGTAACCCCCATATTTGTTAAGAATAGTGTTTTGAACATATCAATGGTTATGACTTCTAACATCTTAGAACATCTTAAAACAATATTCATGGTTCAAAAATGCCTACATACCATTATATATATATACCATTCTATGCCCACCAAAATCCGCCAACCAGAATGACTATTGTGAAGCTTCTGAACCTTCGCCACACCTTGTGATGAAGCTCTTCCAACTCCTGTCGCAGTTCTTCGCGACGTTCAGCGTCTCGAACGGCCAAGCGATGGATGCGTTCATCGACCGTTTCACCCAGCAGCTCCACGTTGTTGCAAACCTAATAACGCCACAGTGGCTTGGTTGACGCTGATGGTCACTGATGCATCGCATGTTACGTTGCCACATTGTCCAGCGGCGTATGAAGCTGATGGAGTTCACTTGGATCCAAAAATAGGATAACACAAATGGTCATACAATTATAGATACATGCAAAAACATGGAACAACAATAATCAATCCACAAAATATTTCAAACCTGCCCAGAAACCAACTGCCGACTCGCCTCTGTAATCTGTGGCTGAAAGGAGCATTCGGTTTCCAGGTGCTGAGCACGAACATCCATGCGCTTTTGCTTAGCCAACTCAAAGGTTTGTTGTCGAGTGAGGAAGTCTTGCTGGGGCCCTTGGAAGTAAACGGAGTTCTTGCAAATCCTCCTGGATGTGTCATCCACACTGGGAAAGGATTGCATTTCCTCATTGTGAAACTCCTGAAGTGCGGCACGACGTTGCTCTTTTTCTCGTGCTTCGGCATAGAGCCGCTCCTCCACTGGGCCCAGCTGCTTCAAACACTCCAAGTGTCCATGCGAAGCAGACCTGTACAGCATGTCACGCTTCTGCTGGACCAACCGCTCGCTGCGGTTGGAAATCTTTGGTTGAAAAAAGTGTTCGGCGCTTTTCTCCTGAGCCATTTGGGCAGAGCGAACTCGCTCCTCACGTTTCTTATTCAATGTGCCCAAGCGAAGGTGCAACGGAGCACGTTGTCCTATGCTCCCTCTGCTCTTTTCATTGATTTTTGGCTGAAAAGTGTAGGAGCAAAGAACATCTGCCTCCATTATCTCTTTTGCCTTGTTCCGGAGGTTGGTCCTCTTGTCGGCTTCATGGTACAATCGCTCTGGTAGTGCTTCAGCGAAGCAACCACGAGAGCGACGAGCGTAAAACTCTGATCGGCTATTGATTGAAGGCTGAAAGGTGCATTCCCCCAGCTCTTCCATCTCTTTATCCTGTTTTGCTTGCATCTGCTTCTCTTTGGAGGCTTGATGTTGCAGCTGCCATTTTTGCAAACGTTGGTGGAAAGACCCTTCCACAGACATGTTTCGTCTGGAAGCACTCTGCCTGTCACTCTTTGCACTATGTGGTTCCCTGGCTTTGGCAGGGACCTTTGACGCCTTTGATGGTGTAGTTGGACACTTTGCCTTCGACACTTTAGTGCTCTTGCTTGTCGTGCTTGTCTGTCTAGGGTCTCTGGCAGGCGCTGATTGAGGGCGGGCTGCCTTTGGAGGCTCCTCGTGAGGTAGCACAAGCTCTGGCTGGGGAAGATCAGCCTCAGCCTTCAAACGTGCTAGGACAGCAGTGAGGAAGCCGTCATCTTTCGGTTCATGCACCGGCTGAAACTCCTTTTCCGCAAAGGCGCTGACATTTCGCTTGGGACTCAAATTCTCTTGATGGCTGTTGAAGCTGTATTCTGGCCCTGCCTCACACGAATCAGTTGGCCCAGAAAGCTTCTGCTGCAGCCTTTGCCGACGCTCCTCAAGGAGCTGTTGAACTAGAAGGTCTCTGCGGGAAACCGCTGCCACGTTCGTCTCGGCAGTCATTGCTGCAGCATCACAGTCGAAAGAGTGGAACCCGCAGGGTGCTCTGAAACCCCTGACTGCGGTGAACCTAAAATATCCTGCAATGTGGCCAAAACAGCTGCGGGGCAAGACCTTCGGATACTTTACATTTTGATTCTGTTGATCCATCAACGGTTGCTGGATTCGGATCATGCTGATCAACAGTATGATCATCTTCTCAGCGCCCAAAGGAAATGCTTCAAACAATCCCCACAATGGATCAGAAATGACAACAGCGGAGCTTCAGGTGGCTTTTTTGGGGGTCTGCTTGCATGGCAAAGCCTGGAACCAGGTCCTTGAAGACTGCGATTGCAGAGAGCAGGGCCATGTACTTTGTTTCCTCGTTGCCCACTCCTGCGCTAAACCCATCTTTCAAGCACGTTGGGAATCCTTGTGAACATGTAAAGGCTTAGAACTCAAAACCAAACGAAATAACAAACATGTTCAATACTGTTCCAAGTCAGCAATTCTGAGATGCAAACTGTGCAAATGAAAGAAAATGTCAAAAAGGTCAAGCTCCTGATTGCAGGCAAAAGGGCAAACTGAACTCTAGATTCAATGCTGCCAGCTTCACAATCAAAAGTGATTCTACTCAACACGAAGCATTCAAATTGTAGTAAATCAGTTTGCATGACAAATAAAGAGTTGGGTTCACAATTGGATGGCTAACCTCTTGGGTGTGCAACCCAATGAGCCAAGGTGAGCAAAGCAGCTTGGATCTCTTAGATCATCTCGGGCCTTGTCAGGTTCTGCTGCGATCCGCTCTGCAGCTGCTGCAAGCCTTATGAGGCGGAAGTTCAGCAGCCAAGGGTGTAACATCTTTCGGAACAAGGAGCGAATATGGCGTCTAGTGCTGGTAAAATGACTGTAATTATGTGGTATGTTCTTGAAATTCCCTCTGAATCCACCATGAAAACTCGTGACTCGTATGGCCAGCACTGTGACTCCTTACAGTAGGAACTTGGCAACCAATGGATTTGGGGACCTTGTGACATTGGCACCTTCCGCAATCCTGTGAAGGAGCTCAATTAACAGTGACCTAAAATTACCTAAGGTCATCTAAGGTCACTACAGTCGCTGATCCCCAGCACCTGCAATCAATAATCAATATCAATCAATATGCTGATCAATCATATCAATCAATGTCAATCAACAATCTTCATGAATTCCGCTGCTGATTTTAACTTGGCTCGACATCTCAGTGGCCTCCCTTGCGCATCTTCTCAATGAGATCGCTGGCAGCCTATCATGACAAACCCCAGGGCTGGCGACTGCAGAGGTCAGCAGCAAAGCATAGCAAACCCAACATCAATCATCTCATCTCCCACCAAAAAAAATCTGTCTATGATCATCAACATTCCGTCTATGACAATTTCTTATACAACTTTCTATGATGGTTCCTATGGTCATCTATGCGAAAATGATTCTGCCTGTGATCCATCCATTGACAAATGCCAAGACATCATGGCACCATCAGGGCATTGTGACCTGCCTTGGACAGCTCGCCCTCCTTCGCTTTGGCCTTGCCCTTCACGGCCGCCGCCGCTTCGTCGAAGGCCTTCTTGGCGGCTTCCGCTGCTTTGTTCGCCTCACGGGCCTGCGCCAAAATCTGGGTTTCAACAGCGACAAAGGTCTACTGGGCTACTAATCAGATCTAGACCTATAGTACATCCAAGGAATCCAGCACGGAAGTATATAATTGAACTTGATTGCAATCCAAGTTCTCCAGCGGAAAATGATCCAGTTCAATGTGAAAATTCGCGCTTAAAGGGACTATGGCTATGGCAAACATCCCTGAAAATTTCCATAAAAATCGTGGACTAGCCGTGAAGCTGTTCATTTTGAGTGGCCTGTGGGGGTTTTGTTCCTATTCCTTGGAAGGGTTTTAAAAAGTGCGGGCGGATGCAGGTGCTGAGATGAGAAACGCACATATGCATGGCCTTCTGTGCTTGCAGTTTCTCCATTCGTTTCGTCTTCTTCCTTTCAAGGCAACTGCAACCAGGCACTTTATAGCGGCAAACGGGAGACAGCATCCACAACTGACCCTGGGATCAAGGAAGGTCCTGCCCAAGGGTTTTTCTTCATCATCCTCCGCCTGTGGCATTTGCGATTGCTCATGGGACACAGTGGCTACCGGATGCTCGTGATTCCATTAATGGTCCTCACAATCTCAGCCAAACAACTGCAGATTCATGCAAGGTGTAGAATTGCCAAGCCTGCTTCGCATCGGAACCTGTCAATGAACAGTGGGAATGATGTGGATGAAAGGACTTGAAAGAAAAGGGACAGGTGGAAGCAGGCGCAAGACAAGAGAAGGGAGTGAGCTGGAAAATCCAATCAACAAAGCGGGTGAAGCGGGTAGATAAATGACAAATGACCATGGCGGTGACGATGATGATGAGGAGGAGGACGACGGTGATGACGACAATAATACATATAAACATTGTGCATGACAGTGATAATGATTACCTTTTCACCACAATCTATGGGGCAACCCGGGATGATAACATTCTTACAACCATGACAAATAATGATCTGACTGGTGATTTTGGCAAATCCGGCCGCAAAAAAGACCGGGTGGAGTATAGCGCGCCGACTGGGGGAGCAAACTTTTATATTACAAAACCGAGAGCAAATTAGACTGGACTTTGGATAACATTGCTAACGCAAAGGAGACTTGGGTAGCTGACACTACCTCTCTGACAGCCCCAAGTAGTAAGCGCATATGGATCAAAGCTTCACGAGATCCACGACATCCGGCTATCTGGAAGAGGCATCCGCATCCATCTTCAACGGTGTTCCAACACTTGAACCTGTTTGACTGCACTCAAAACAGTGCCACAGCGTGCTAGGCCCTTTGAGTTTCGAACCATTCTGTCGAGTTTCGAGCTTTGGAAGCTTTGTTTGCTTGCCTCATGCATGGTTCTACTCCATTCCGCAAACCCTGCCCTTCACTCAGTGTGCTCACAGCATCCAGCAACCACCATCCTTGTTGAAACGAAACATTGTTATATAATTAGCATTGGCATCACTAAGGACGGCACGTTGGTGGGCTACCCAATTCGACTTTCTGGGCGCTTCCTCCCCTTCAAGTTCCACCTTTGAATCTGGGTTCAGCTGGATTCAAGGACTCAGACCGCCCACGCCCAACTTGCGGTCTTCAAATCTCCTTGCCTCCTTGGCTCGCTTTCTCTTCTTGGGCCTTGTTGCAAGGTCTTTCCAACTAGGGAAGGCAATCATCTTCTGGGTGGCGGTCAACAAGGTTTGACTATAGATGAAAATTCTCTGCAAACAACTGCAGCCTGGACTGTGCCTTTTTTCGGTTCTGCGATCAGAATGGGTCCTCTCCCATAAAAGGCAGCGCATTTTTGGCTGCGGTCCTCACGCCTTTGCGAATCAGGCAAATTGCTTCCTTTCCAAATTGGAAACAGCACTTGTTCCATCCAACTGCGTCTGTAGCTGTGTTGCAGTAGCAGCCATTTCCGTTTCCCCGTCCCACTCTACATGTGTAAGTAATATTTTGAACACCTGCTTACAGGCGTTGCCAGTCCCTATGGTAGGTTATGTATTAGTCACTTCTGTCGTTGCCCCACTTGTACAGAAAACGTTTCCGAAACGTGCACATCAGGGAAGAAGTTCACAAAAACAAAGATTCTCAGTGCTTCCGGAGGGCTAATGTCTGCGTCCAGCTTGGACATCTTTCGCAAAGTACTGGCCACCTCTTGGTCACCAAACCTCAGCGATGCTCAGTCATTTGGGACTCGAAGTGCTGTGCCCCAGCCAGTCAGGTGCTGACCATGACACCACAAGACTCAAAACTTCAAAACGACCACTGAAACAAATCCACAGAAAACCAACTATCATGCAATATATTGTATTGCAATATATGGACCTAGAAACTGATAGAGATTCCATGAGATTCCTAACAGGTGTTCATGGGAGTTCATTCCCTGCAGTCAGTTGAGCCAAATCGGCTAGACACCCAAACAAGTTCTGAGTCAAGTCTTTCTAGAGCTCTTCGGAGATTCTGCTCCAGATCGTTCTCTTACGCGAGTGGGGTTGCAACGGGGGCAAAGTGACGGATTGAAACCAAATGGTGGTAATTATTGGTAATTAACAACTTTAGAATTGCAAACCTGGGCCTGGTCCTGATTTGCAAAATTTTGCGAGTACATCTCATAACTCATAACTTATATATCCAACTTGAGCGCTATCTTTGTGATGCCAGCGCAAAGCCGCTAGGTCCCTGCCTAGATCAACCAAGTGTTACTTTTTTAAATAACAAAGGATTTTTCCGGGTATTTCAGGAACAAAGCCAAAAAACAGTAATAAATCAGAAAAAAAGTAACAAAAATGACTTGGTGGAATCTTCTGGGAAAAAAGGTACAATTGTGTGATGGTATTTTTGCAATTTTTTCCGGGAATTTCCGCTACAATTCCGGGAATTTCCGTCACAATTCCGGGTATTTCCGTCACAGTTCCGGGATTTTTTGTTACAAAATTTGGAACGCAACACTAAAAAACAAGTGAACATGGCTTCACAGGCAAGTATGTCATCACATTGTGCTGGAAATCCCTTAAGATCAAAAAAAGGAACAAATCAAAAAAAAAGGTAACACATCTCGAAAACCTGTTTTTCCCCTTTGTTACCTTTTTTTGTGATACGTTGGAGTGACTAGGTGGGCACTACTCACGGCATTCCAGGCCCCGCAGGCAAAACGAAGGTTCCCCCGTTATCGCAACTTAGCCTAATGATCCTAATGAACATAAACACACTAAAATATCACAAGAAATATCACAAGAACTTGCTGATCAAGTCTAATGAAGCTTAATGTTTTATATTAAAGTTTATATCGTGTTCTTTGCCCTCTTTCCCATCCCAAGTTTGTGCTGTAGGTTGAGGGGCCGTTTTTCAATCACCATAAAACTTTCCAACAATGAGGCGTTGGATGAATCGCAATGTATGTTTGCCGCTCAGCAAAACACGTTGGGCACTTTGCCAAGCGTCGGTACCAGCTTGGTGATTGCCCTGGATGCGGTGATGCGGACGCCAGCGTCGCTGTGAGATAAGCAAGCGAAGACCTCCAGGACCCATTTCCAACGTTTACATACGTTTACCGAGGCATGCTGCAGCATGTTCGCAACCACTTCAGAACTTTCCCAATGATTGTCTGAGACATCATGGCAACCATGAAAGCAGTCCAAACAGAAACCCTCCTTGTGCACATGATCCGCTTGCAGCAACCATGTGCGGATCGTAAAAAAAGAGAGCATTTTGAAAGTGATGACTTCGAGATTAGTGATGAATTCCAGATATGTCAAATATGGGCTTGAGCAAACTGCAGTACCTGCCCGAAAAATCGTAGCACAACTTCGTGAGGGCAACCCTTCCAGGCGAGAAATTGACCCCTGAGTCAGCTACTTCAACACAGAAAATGTTTGAAAATGCAGCAGTCCTCCAAAGCGGTTCTCCCTCCGCCTGCGCCCTCAATGCCAGAAGTTCTGGTGATCTCAACTTGCCATGTTCGCCTGGAAATTCATCTAGACCAGCAAGCAATTGCACCACATCAAGAAATATCTACCCACGAGATCCCACGAGCACAAAGGTTCATCCCGAGGTAACCATGGACTGATGATTGATCTGGCAATAGGAAATCCATGGAAATCCTCACACCTTCTAGGTCATAGATCTCTCTCTCTCCCTGTCTCTCTCCAGCATTTTCACCAGGTGTCCCCTGCCCTACAAATGATGATTCATGATGCTTTAATGTGGTTCATCTCCAGGTGGAGCAGCTTACTCAAAGCTTCAAGATGCTTCAAGCTTCCGCCTGACAACTCGGCTATGGCTTGCAGCGCCACTCCTTGAACCTGGCCGGGGAACTGATCATGATGCCACAGGGCCGTACATGGCATTCCCTGCAGCGTGTCGTAACATGTTAAAAGATTGGGCACTTCTCAAGCCGTAGGGAACCCACAAAATGGTTGGCTTATCGCTATAAATGGATCATCATGGATGATTTGGGGGCACCCCCATGTTGAGAAACCACCAAATGTTAAAGTCTGTGCCAGCGCCATAGAGCAATGAACAGGGCAACAAGAGACGCTGGCGCACCGGAGCTGCAGTATCAAGTAGACATGCACGTAGAAGCTGTGCAATTTCGGCAGCCCAGGTCTGCTCCTGACGGGCTGCCACAGCCATCCCTGGTGCTGCTTGGTTGCTTCAAATTTGCGGATCCCCAACCGTCGCTTCACGTTCCTTTCTGCATCAACGATGCCCAATGCTCCAATGGGAGAGGTGGGATTGTTCTGTAGCTTATTGATCAGTTGGATGTGCAAGTGATTTTTTGTCACATATGTTTTTTTTGATGTCATCCCTGTATACGGTTACCAAAGGAGCAAACATGAGCAAACAAGAGACAAAAAGAGCGGGTCATCAGGAACCACTGTCAGTTCGCACTACGATGAAAAAAGTGCTCCTTCTTTGCAGTTTGGCACCGTGGCTTCCCGCAGCCCTCGCAGAAGTCCCCGCCAGTGCAAGCCACAGTGCGGGCCATGGCCGCGGCCACAAAGCTCCGGACTGACCTGGGACACCAAGCGGTTTCGAGATCCAGATTCTTTCCTCTGGCTGCTCCCCGGTGACCATGCCAGGATCATGGACTGCGTGTGTGAAAAACCTCTGCCCTCAAAAAAGAGCTGGAATTGACATGCTTTGAGACATTTCAAGGACTTCTTCAAAGGCCGCGTGAGCAATATCACCGAGCACGAAACCTAGAAGGTGCCGTGACGCAACAGAAAAAAGAAAAACGAAGAGAGGCCCACAACAAGCCTGAGAAAATATGATCCCAAATAAGCAAGCATATCAATTGTAAGAAATCTTGGCTCCCTTGATGGCAGCATTCCAAAACAAAAGTTCACCAGTTTCAGAAATACCATTAAATACACTGGCTGAGAAGTTTGGCTGCACCACTCATATATTTTTGCTACACAAGGTTGATATGCAAAACAAAACAAACAGAATCAAATTATAAAAGATATACAGTAAAAGTGCACAAAGCAATGGTTATTACTATATATTTTTACCAGGGCTTGTACTGAACCCATGACGTTGATCTGCACGAAAATGTGTAGCAACTTCTCCAAGGAGTTGTGGTTGGCATATTCATTCAATTTCATTCATCTTCATGCCACGCGGCACTTGTGGATGTTGCAGCCTCGATAGAATAGCCATGCAGGCAAATTCCAAATTGTCAAGGAAGCTCTTGCATTCACCTCGTGCTGATTGCGTTGCAGTTCTCAGCATGGATTCTGCCACGTGGTGTGATGGGATGCTCTGTCCTGCGAATCTGGGCATATGCTGGGTGTCTGGCCGCTATCTGCGTTGGAACAAGCAGGACCTTAGAGATCTTCATTCGCCAAAGTGGTCACTGGTCCGGTCCATGGAACACAGCCAAGCCACAACCGCTGGTGGACGCGAAGAGACCGATGCTTTCCACAGATGCTTGGCGCACCATAACGTTGGTATCGTGAAGGTGCCCAGTGATGGCAAACCTGAGGGTGTGATCGGGTCCAGATGGGTCCAGTCTGACTTGAAAGCTTGAGATCGGCAAATGCTGTTGAAAGCAACTCAAGTCTAGAAGCCTGTGTGATCCTGTGTGGCAAAAATTGTTGGAAGCATGCCCAGTCAGATCAAGGGATTGTCTTAGGTCCTGCATGACAGCGACGACCATGCCAAGTAGCAGCAGCCCTTTGTCCAATGGAGCTAGGCGTGCAAGCCCTTTGACAACTTCCGTTCGCACCAATGGGCACGGGTCTTCCAATCGACCTCTCAAATGTCCAAAGTGCTCCGCATCACCTGGGTCAATGCTTCATGATGGTATGCGCAAGCGATGCCCATCCAAACGGCAAAACATCTGCACTTCCGGAGCAACTACTGCAGGTAATTTGCCAAGTGCTATCAGCATTTTCGCAGATGCAAGCCTGGCGGGGAAAAGAAAAGCAGTGGAAACGGGCAAGGCGTGGCATGGTGACAGAAAAGGCAATCCACGCCTTGCCCGGGAGCAGGAGCCTTCAAGATGAGCCAAGGCCTTGTAGAGCCACAGGTCAGCACAACTAAACAAAGGATGTTGATGGAGTCACAACGTATCGCAAAGTGACCTGGCACCCTGGGGCCCACGGGCGCCCACTAGAGCGATCACACCACAGATCCAAGCACAATGAACACATGAGACCAGTGCAACACAAGGTGCTCCTTCCAGCGTCTTGGGTCTACGAGCCTCGGCTCAAAAACGTGGGCTTTGTGTGATGTCTCATGTTGCTCATCCCACAGCTTCGTCCAGGTCGCATTGTGACAGTTTCGGAGAATCCTTGTACACTAACTGAGAGGACCAGCATAAGATTGATTCAAGTAGCCACTGTGAATATAATGTCTTGATATGTCTTGATGACCATCCCCTCATAGCAATGGATAGTCATGGCAGAAAATCATATTTTTTATATTTTTTTCATCATGGATCAAATGGCCAAGAAAACAAATCTATGAGATCTGTCTGAAATGGGTGAACACAACATTGTCTGATTCTTTTGCACTTGCACTTGAAGGACTTCTTCTCATACCCTCGGATTCCCTTCGCAGATCCGATAAAATTGGAACGATACCTCGAGAAGATTAGCATGTCAATGTAAAGATAATGTAAGGCAGCCCTTAGTAAGGCCCTTCTTTCAACTGTGCGTTGCAAGCTGCTAAAGCAGCAGCTATCAGCACTTCAGCTGCAGAGTCCACCAGGTTGTCCGTCTCCGGGGAGTGCTGCAAGCAGTCCCAAGCCTTGCACAGCTCAGCAAATCTCAGCAGTTGAGTTGGATCAAGCTGCAGCAGCAGCAGCAGCAGCAGCAGCTTGGCATAGCTGGGCCATGCTGGGCCGTGCCTCTGCTTCGAGCGCTGGCCACACCTAAGGAGCACACGTTGCATCACGTTGCATCACGTTGCTCGCTTTGCCGTGGAAAGTTTGCAGCGCTTGGAAATTCGTCACCTGAGACCTCTGCTCCATTTCCAGGATCACAATGTGCAGCGCATTTCTGCAACTGGCCAAGTGCCTTCGCCAAAGACGAACGGCAATCACAGGCATGGCATTGCGTGAAGAGTGCTGAAGATCTGCCGCATGGCAAACCACTAAGGAGGAAGGTCAATGACATGTCACATCTCACATCACCCTCAAATCGAAACGGGGTGTCTCAAGAACGCATGTGCCATGGTCATTCCACAAACGGATGCTTCTTTCAGAAGTAAATCGCACTTGTTCGTGCCACGTCCACCACTACCTCTTTGGCCAAAGCGGACTGCAAGGTCGCGTGGAGAGTTTCAGTGGATACCACCAGCCTCCGTGCATTCCCGGTCATATCTCTGCCACAATTGGGTACTCTCATGCACTTAGGCACATCATGGCATACATGCCTGTATGACATATATGATTCATGTACATTTTACGGGGGGGATAATAGTGAGACCTGAGACATGGGGTCAGCAAGCCATGGTGCAAAAAGACGCACAACAGAGACATGAAACTCCACAGTTTAACAAGAACGAGCCAGCTGCGCCTCTGGGCAAAACAAGAAAAACATGTCAAAACTTTGAAGCCCAGTAGCTGCAGTTCTTTCCCAGGTAATGCTTCACAGCGAAAAGAATCCCCCAGAATCTGCCCTGCACACAGCAACCTTTGACCTCAGGGCGGACACTGAAAGGCCCCGCGAGCTACTAAGCTTCAAACCAATGCCAAAGTGTGACTCCCAACATCTCCCACCATTAATTGAATCATCCTGAGCATTCTATCATCTGACTTCATAATTGTACTTCATCGATCTAACGATGCATCCCCGCCCCAGTCAGGCCCTACGCCCCATGAATCCAAAACCTCGGACCTGCAACTCCAAAGTCAAAACTGCCGCGCGTAGCATGTCACACCCATCTTATTGCATCTTCTCGAACTTAAAATGTATAGTCTATGATTTATGTATGTTTATGTTGATCATTACGACCTTGGTAGGCTGGAGCAAAACACGAGCATTGCACGAAAACATTGCCCTTGATGCTTGGATACGGCAGCCACTTTCCCGATGAGCATTTTCAAGGCGGTGCCGACTTAATCTTGGTCCCATTGATCCAAAGCACACGCTACATCATACTACTAGGTCAATCACCAACCAGTATCAACCAGTGATGTAGGCCACTTCAATGCAACCATGGACCAGCACGCTTTCAGTTGGTTCAGTGATGAACCGCTGAGGAGACCGACAGATTCGAGGTACTCCCCAGGCGTCCTCAACGAGGCGCTTCAAGTCGCTCACTTTGGACCTCAGCTGCTTTGGGCTCCTTTCTGCCACCATCCAACCATCATTTTGATCCGTTCATTTCCATTCTTCATCATTCTTTCACATTATCCATCGTTCCTTTCATTTCCATTTTGTTTGAAAATACGAACTGGGACAGCAGAAACTGTAGCAAATTTAGCAAACATCCCAAGTTAGATCCCAGGGATCCCGGTGTAGTTTGCTCCGACGACACAGCTGTGCTAGGCAGCCGTGCTCCTTTGGCAATTGAAACTCCAGGCTGTGACCTGAAAGTCCGATGACGCGGCAGCTCGCCATGCGTCATCCGCCTTTGGTTGAGCCAGAATGTGAGAATCAAAAAGCAGCAGTACAAACACGTAGTAAAAACATGAAACAAAACACATATCGATCAATTATAGTTGTATGTAATTCATGGTCGCTCTTGGCTTTGGATGGTGAAAGCGTTCATCATCTTTCAAACTTGTCCAGCAATGCTGCAAGCACTGCTTCTCTCTCTCTCTCTCTGTAATCATGAAACTCACAAGTTTTTGAAACTGTTGAACAAGATGGACAGCTTTTACGAGGCAAGCTTCTAATTGCATGGCCGTCTTTGAGCCGAAAAACTTCTGCAGTTCATGCTGCAAGCACCACATTGAACCGGTGATTGATCACATCTGTCGAGAAACCGCAGATCCCACATTTACCCCATTTCTCATCTGGACATGGAATGATTAGGAATCCCTAAGAAATTTACCAATCCTCATCAATCCTCCAATTTCCCAATCCATTTACCCATTGAAAATTTGGAAAGCCCATGGAAGCCCCAGCTCGCTCCAAGGATACGGCTTTGCATCTTTACCTCAGCCACCATCCAGCGGACCATGGGGCCTTCTGATTTCCCTTGAAGTGACGAGCCAACCACTTCCTAAGATCGGAGCCCATTTCCCACAGGAGCTCGGCTCGTCCGCTGTGGCCGAGTTGCAGGTGAAAAAACAGCAGGAATATTCCGATGTTTTTTGGTGGATGTCTTTTGGGTCTTTCAGCTGTCTTATGCTCCAACCTCTCGAAGTGGCTGGCTCCTTTTTCAGGAAGAAAACATGAAAATTGTGGAAAAATCAGACCAAGCGGAGGATAATGTGGTCAAACATTTCACTTCCACAAAAATTTTACCGTGACTCTGACCTTGTTCCCCTTCAAATTTGGAAACAAAAGGATCTGGGACCAAAGCAAGAATGAGTCCCTGAACGGCTACCTGCACATACCAAGATTTCATTATATTTCAAATCTTCTCTCATTAAGGTTGGGAGTTCTCTGTTTGTGTGGCTGTTATTCTTTGATCCCTCGGCGGCGATTCATGCAAATGAATGGACGTTGCATGCCATGAGCCAAGATGAGCCAAGCCTGCAAAGCTGAGCTTCTCTGACTTCAGAATACTTAACATGGAAAATGCATGGAATCCATTGAGACCACATGTCCAAGACCCTGGTACGGCAAGGCTCTTGCGCATCCCACAATGTTTGCCAACTGCGAAGCTGTCCAGCGTCGTCGCATGTGGGTGCCACAGCCCCTTTGGGCATGGCCCATCGCGCCCTGTTATTCAGTTGCCAGCTCGCCTGGGAGATGCATAGCGCAACAAGTGAAGCTGTTTGGAACATCTTGGTGTCACCAAATGTGTCACTGACTTGGCTCTGGGGCCTTGGCGCAAAGTTTCTTGTGCCCAGCTGGCTATAATGCGAGGTTGCTTTCCACGAAAAGGAGTGATGTTCCTCACAGAAAATGGATCGCAGCTGGACTGCTTTGGGAGTGAAGCATGTGCCAAACCGCTCCTGCCCGACACCGGGTCAATGACACCCCACTTCACATCGGGTGGCCTCGGCCGCGTGGGGATCCAAGTGTTGTGTAAATAGCAGCAACTAGAGGCACACAAATCAGAATGGAATCAGTGATGCACCAGCACAGTGAAACTATAATGACATTGTTTATGCAACTATAGTTTCATGCTAAGTTCGTGTGCATTGTATGACACCAAGATCGAGAAAAAAAAACGGTGCCAAGTCCAAAACCCAGCATCGAAGGGGTTTCGCCTGAGCTGCAAGTACTCAAAACAACAGAACCTCAACTTGAATTCCTTCAAAGAGCTCAACTCTTTTAAATCAAACATGTTGTCGCACGGGATGGCACAACAATGGGGACTGTCTTTTTCAAAGCCTTTGCATCCTTTTGCCTGTCAGGTGGACTGTGGCTCCTGCCGCCATGGAATCGTCGGATGGTAATATTGTAAGAATATTGTAAGAATGTGTAAGAATCCTCTTCGTTGGTCCATTTCAACCCTAGGCCCTTGGCCCAAATGATGTGACCATTGTGCACTCATCCTCCCATCATTGCTATCTGAAAGGCCGCTAAGCGGCAAGTCAGCCCACAGCCGACCCTCAGGGGAGCCTGCCTTGGAGGACAAGCAAGAGCATATCAAATGTGTGGTATGAATTGGACCTACAGTACACATTTGTTTCATCATACCAGGTAACAAATGATAAGTAAAGTATACATTTGTTTCATTGACAATGGTTGTCGAGTGCGTGTGCTTTGCTGAGTCATGAATTGACGCAACCAGTCGCCAATTAGTGAAAAACACATGAAAACACATGGATAGCTTTTTTTTGCATGAGATGCAAGCACGTTGGGAAAGAGGTCTGCATCAGACTGCACTCGTGTCTGTACAATGGATGCGGGTTGACACCACAACCACACCTTCCAGTGACCTTCGGGCCATTTCCAGCCCGGCAACGGTCAGATCAGCTTCATGGAATGCACACAGTCAGTGTGCCCAATGAACTCTTGAACAAACCGATCGCTTGCTGGATCAAAGACTGCCACTTTTCCACTAAAGAATGCCTGGGTTGCACGCAAAACACATTCCGCTCTCCAGTCTTTAAGCGTAAGTCAAAATGGATACAAATGAAATAAAATAATCATGTCATGTTGGCATAGATGCTGCCATGCATGTATCTCCAATCAATTCCCATCGTAATCATAGCTATGCACTTTCAGATGTTTCACACGGCTTTTATGTGCCTTTATGAGCTTCTGAGGCCAGGTTTCCAGCAGTAATTGGCGACCACCAGGAGCCCACTGTGCACATGTAACAAAGCCGTTCTCCTGCTTGGCTTCGTGGCGAGTTCTAGTGCATCTGCGTGTTGCTTACATTGCCACATTGACATCTCCCTCTCTCGCTGCCCATTGCCACCGACAACTTGCACTTAAGCATAGTGCCCCCCACGGGGATCTACGATGACTGGAGACAACTTAGCATTGGATATGGCGCTAGCCAAGTACAAGTAATTGCATACTGTATAAAGTACAAGTTAGCATTGTATACAGTATATATTCCAAAAGCTTCTGACACTATCATCCCTGTAGCGAAGTCGAAGCCGCATGATCATCCACAACCCGAATTGACCACCAGAGCTCTCTCCTCCGAGAAACCTCGAGGACCCAAATGGATCCAAAGGACCCAAGCAGGATCACGTGATCAAATACATTGGCTTGGCTCAAGTGCATGGCGTTTCAACGACCTGTGACCTGTGACCTGTGTGCTCTGCACAACGTGCCGCCATGGAACTCCGAAGGCATTTGCCAGTTTTGGCCTCAAAGAGTCTCGCTTCGAGGTCGCTCGAACCTCGAGGCGGCACCCTTCAAACCTGCTCCAAACCCACTTCCATGCCACAAAAAAAGTTGCTCCCAAGCATCCACGACATAACATGTTACATCTCAATCTCAGTAGGTACATCTTAATTACATCTACAATCTACACACAAGTTCTGCATCTTGGATCATCTTAACTCATCTTAGATGATCTTGGATCATCTCAGCATCTTTTACTCCAAGCCACTCGTGAGAACCCAAGCGCCGTCACACGACATGGTAGCACCAAGTACTGGACCAGAGTGGTCAGGAAACTCCTGCAGACCTCAGTGCACACGAACCATGGATATGTCAGGGCTACACCGTTTCCCTTGCATGCAAGAATCACATCATAGTCATATAATATCAAATATACTGACTGATAAATATTTAAGTATATACATATATATATATATATCGCTAAATATGTAATATATTTCCAAAAATATATAAAATATATTTCTAAAAATTCAATAAGCAGCTACTGTAAATGAATCTTAGTAAGACCTATGATGAAAAAAATTGACAAAAAGTAGTATATTTCCCGGAGATCTTCGGCCTCAAATGCACTGATTTCTGGCAAGGAACAGGCACCAGTCTGTGCATCGAAAAGCCTTGCAACACCATCTTGCGCAGCTGTGAGGACCTGCCAGGTCACTGCAGTCCCGGGGTACGACACGGACTGCCATGCTCCTCCTCCAAGATTTTGAGTTGAAATGGTGACTGTTTTGTTTTGGGAAATGTGTCACTACGAGTTGTTAAATGTTTGCTTTTCGTTTCTTCATGTCTTTAGCACTGTACGTTTTCACCGACCATTTTACGTTAAAGTTATTGTGAGTTTTATGTCCTGTTCACCCTTCATTCATCGATTCCGGGCCTTCAAGACTGCCTTTCCAACTACGTTGACTCTAATTTGCACCTTGCCTTGGAATGGTCCGGAGAGAAATTGGCTGAACAAAGAGAAGCTTCTGCATTCCCAAAGGTTGCAAGGCATTGGCCACTCGTTGCGCAGAACCTCAAGGCAAACGCAGCCCATGGAAAGTGTATGAACTGTATGAATATCTTGGCAACAATCTATATACAGCTTTCCAGCTGGCCGACGGAACAGCAAACGTTGAGAATGAGAACAGCAGATCTGCAAAAGTCGGCATGCGCGCTCTGCTTGCCTCTTGTTGCTACTTACATAGGAGTTCACCGCACCATGGTTTACCAAAAGACTCGGGCGCAACAATCATGCAAGAAGCAATTTGGAAGTGCCATCCTTCGATGCAGTGAGAATCATCTTGCCTCAGCAACTGAAGCATGATGTGGACCTATGTTCATGTGGATGTCGTGGATTCAGGTGGATTCTATATGATTTCATCAGCATTGGAACCTGAAACTGCACCAACCGACTCTCCATGAGACCCTGCATCTTCAAGGCACCGTCTGGCGACATGATGCATGATCTCAGGGACAGCTTGTGACCAGCCTTAGATCCACCGCATCTTCCCTTGCAAACCAGGGGGTTCAATGAGCTCAGCCATGGGATGCCATGGGATGCCATGGGTTGATCCAAGCTTCACAGGAACAAATCCGGTTTCCGGAGCGATCGTAGAGATCAGCAGAGCCGTCGTACAAACTCACCAGGACTTTGGTGGCATCGGGAGAGAAAGAAGCTGCCGACATTCCGACATTCTTACCTACGGGAAAGCATGGATATGATCTCGACATTGAAAAATTCAGATCTCGATTTCTGATATTTCTTTGAATTCCTTAGAATCGATGTTCCAAATGAATTTCTTGATGCCAAGAGGCCTCCAGCCGTTTTGCGACCAAAGGTGACCACGCAGCCGCCGGTCTCCACGTCAAACAGCCGTGCGAAGCCCTCCACAGAGGAAGTCAGCAGAGCCTTGCCATCTGGAGAAAACACCTGCAGCAAAGTACCGATGAAGCGGCATGATGTTTAACGAGCATGATTCATTCTAGCGTTAATGATCAAGCAATGAGTATATAACCATGCAGGAAGTTCCATAATTTTCAAATACTCACAATATTCACCAGCAAGTTAATGATTGACCAATGATTAACCAGGAAGGCTACTGTCATGATATTCAGATATTCCATGATATCCATCGTCATTCATCCTTGGCATGGGCATTGCACCATGACGAACCAGAACTAACATCAACATGTCTTGAACCATGATTAGCCGGCATCAATCTTGCCAGCATGTAACATGGCTGCAGCAGTGTTCAACCTTGTACAGCACTGGAAGGAACAAACAACTCCATACAACTCCAATGTCAGCCGAGGAGCTGCAGTGCAAACATAATACCTGAGCTTTGGAGCTAAATTAAAATCATTGCGCAGGACTTAAAAAAACCTGCCAACATTCAAACATTTTCACGATTTTTCACGTCTTCAAAACATGCGCTGCCTGGGGTAGACTGGTTAGCTGCTTCCCTCGGTTGTGACAAGTTGCGCATGGTGCACCAGGTTAGTGAGCAAGGATCCAGTTTGAGCATCCAACAGCCCAACCACGGAGTGTGAGTCCATGACCTGCGAAGCGGCAGTGTTGCCAAACGCCCCTGAAAGTAATCAGCCCAGGGCAAAGGATGGCATGGTAGTCCGGTGCATCAGCGCCCTCGCTACGAGGTACAGTGTAGCTGATGACGACAGCGAACGCCAAACAAAAGCGGAACCAATGTGAACCAACGACCACCAACGACCAATCCAACAACTCCAACGACGGCCCTGGGATCCACCCTGGCCCACCAGTACTCTTCGTCCGTCCGCTGCCAAACACGCATCCTGCACTGGACCAAGAACTCTCCAGAGTTGAGCCTGAGCTCAGTGTTCAATGTGTTGTCGGGCCAGCACAAGCCTCGTGAACAATGTATACCACCCTGCTATTCATACAGCTATGATTAACTATGCCTGGGGGTGGCCATAGGAAGGGATACCTTTTTTTTTTGGCTTCAGCCTCATTCAGGCGCATTGTCGATACAGCTACGCCAGGCTGAGCTGCTCCACTGGCCACGTCGTACATGGCAATCGATCGGGCGGAGGTCATCGTCAGTGCTCTGCTGACGTCTTCTGAAAAAGTGACCGAAACCACCGCACTGCAATGCCTCATTGGCAATGGACCCAGGCGCACTGAAGCGCTGTTCAGTGAGACGAACTGAATCCAACTTTGCCAACTTGAATGCTTGAGGCTGTGAACGCAAACGGTTGCCACAAACGCATTGTACAAAATACATCAAAATACATGATAAATGAAACCGAATGGATCCCAATGATTCTTATTATAGATCTCTATCCCCCATCGTGACGAAGCAATGCAGCACGCATTCGCAGAGTCAGTTTCTCGGAAAAAGAATCATCCACTTCTGGCTGCCAAGAGACCCTCCCAAAACGCCCAGACTCTTTCCAGTATGAAGCTCAAATATCCGGGCAGTGCAATCCTGTCGCCGAGGCGGTCCTAATGTCCGAGAAACTCACGCCCAGTCCCCCGTGAACCTGCACCATAGCTGCCTGGGCCATGCCAAATATTGGCGTCTTCTTATGTGTTCTTTTTGGAAGTGCCTATAGTATATAAAGAGAGGATGCATAAGGGGACCCATTACCTATACATGTATTGAATGCATATCAAGACATAATATACTTTTGTGTGATCCAAAATGGACGTATATGAAACAAATCATGATTTCCAATCCAGTAGTACGTGCAATACCCCCAAACATCTGAAGACGATCTAAACCCAAAACTGCTCACTTTTTAGTGTGGAAACAAAGGCATGTGGTCTGACTTTTGGCGCCATACCAAAACGTCCGCGGCCGAGGAAGCCAACAGTTTTGGGGGGTACATCATTTTATTTCAGACCAACTCACATTAACCATCATCAACCACTCTAACCAACCATCATCGACCATCATCAACCACTATAAGCATCATTAATCAACCATATATCAACCATTCACCCCGATGATCGTGACCCAACTATTCACCACAGCATTACCCAAGCACCAGCACGACATTCCCCAGCCAAATCACGGTCCTCCGATGCAGTGCACAACTTCCGTGGAGGAAGCCGAAGCAATGTGAGCACAGAACCCTGACAAAGACCCACCTCACCTGGCGTACAGAAACTCGCGGACACTTTGAGCACTTCTTCTTCAGAAAAGCCCGGGTCGTCTAACATGACAAGCACTTAAAGCATGATCAAGCGCGGCACTGGTTTTCAGAGACATGATGAGACATGCCCTCTGCCTGCAGTGTCCCCCAGCTCCAATTCGCGACTGCCAAACATCAAAGCGCTGTGAGGGAAAGCTCCACGATCGATATCCAGGGCTTCGATGTTTTCGCGCAGTTGGGCAATTGGGTCCTGAGAGACAGCATCAAACTTGCAGTCGGTTGTCTGTTGCGATTGAGGTCAGCTAAGGGATCTTAAGGTCATCATGTATGATGGATATTGATGGACGATGGATGATGATTGTTGGGAAAACCATGGAAAACCTGTCCAAAATAAACATTTGATTTCTAAAGCGATGTGAATTCCAGTGCAAGAATGTGCGCTTATCCAGTTGGTGGCACATCAAGTCGTTCATACCTACAGGGCCATGGATGGTGCCCGTCACTTCAGCCTTGAAACGCTTGCGACAGGGATTGCATGCCATTTTGTCCAGAAGTATTAGGTTTCTATAGGTTTCTATGTTGTTTTTCTAGAGCGTCTGTCGTCAGTCTGTTAATTTCGAGTGGGCTGCGGTGCCGTAAGAACTGATTGATGGAAGCTGACCGAAATCGTCCGTGAACATGCTGACTTACCCTGCAGATCATATCACGAGCTCTGCCTGATGCACATGGAGGCGATTGCATACTGGCGAATGCCACAAGTCCTGCCACTGACTCCTTGCAATCCGCCTGCAGTCAAGTCGCTGCTGCATTCACCTTGATGGTGGCAAACCTGGGCACGAAGCCGCAGCCATTTTTGATGAAACATATAGATGGAAAATCGATCTTCCTGGGAGGTCTAGATAAGTCTAGATTGCAAATAGATCTTCTATGATCTTCTCGGATATTTCTGCACCTTCCAAATTCCTCATGCAACAAAACCATTGCAAAAGTTAAGCGCGTGGCGTTTCACCAGACAATAACTTGACCTCCACATCGAACGCTTTGGAAGTTTCGTGGCTGCGACTACGTGATCCTGAGTATGCCGTGGTTAAAGTCTCATTGTCTGTCAATATGCCGGGGCACCAGCAGCAACAGCAGCAACTGAATCTATTCTTAATGGTTCTTGATGGTCAATACTAGCTAGTAAATCTCTCTCTCCATCAGATGTAAATAGCATATGTCAAAATTAACTTCCGTTGCGCCTGAGAAAAGGACTCACAAAACGTGTGGCTCAAATCAAAGGAGTGGGCAAGGCATGGCATGTTGCATCATCCTCCACCTGCTAGTTCGTCCAAAGGCTCTGCTTCCGGATGTCATCATTGCATCCTACCATGGACAGCACAGGGGACCAATCGCCAAAAGCAGCATCACCGGAATCTTGACACTCGTAAGAATAGACTCGATAGGAAACGGGAACCCTGTCTACCCGCCTCTGGTCCAGCTGTATGCAACTGTATGCCCTGCGAAGCTCAAGTCCATGCATCACACATCTCCAAAGTATGAAGGTTATGTTTTTTGTTCTTCGGTTGTGAAGTGTGCATCATTGTGCATCTAATGTGCTGTTCTACGGCATGCCAAGATCACCTAGGATCATCTAGGATCATCTGGGGTTTTATGTTCGAGAAGAATGGTGCGAATGCATGGGCTCTGTTGCGGGCTAGTGCTACAAGCGGAGGGCATGCTTCCAGCGTTGCTTGCAACTGTCGCATCCACGGGACTGAGCCAAACACCATCTGCGACGTCTGGGACACACCAGGTTCAACATGACTTTACAAACCACCACCACCAGCAGCAACACCAGAGGCAGCGGAGGACCCAAACTTTTGGCACTGCCATCGCTTGAGTCCAAGCTCTAAAAGTGTTAGCACTTACCTGGAGCACGGATGCATGGGTCGGGAGCTCGGACTCACTGTTTAGTGAATGCCAATGCCGTTGAATCCATGGTAGATCTACTACGGTGGACATGGATGGATATGGTCAATTTGAAATGTTCAGTGATTGCAGCGTGAACGGGGCTTTGTACCAACAGAATGAAGAATTACAATGGCAATTGGACGTTTGAAACCAAACAAAAACACCCGCGACCATGAATCCCTGGAAAAGCCTTGAATGTTTCCTTGGATATGGATCCTTGGGGAATCCTTGAATATGCTTGATGCCCCTGCCTCCAACTGAGCCATAGCAGCTGATGCTGAGTACCATCGATACTCAAGGCCCAGCGGGACAGCCTCCGAAGAAGGATGAAAGGTACCCTATCACCAGGCTTCCTATGCACGTTGGATGCTGAATGGGACTCTCCGAAACGGAACTTGAAACATGTGGTCGCTCGAGCAGCGGACTACAGGGGGGTAGAGCTGCCCTGGTTGTGCTCACTGCCAAAGAATTTGTTCTACAGAAAAGGATCTGAAAGAGCAAAATTCCGTTCACCCGTCTCTTATTTTTTCACACCTTCGCATGATCAACGAGAGGTGAAGCAGCCGGCTGAATCTGACTCCGAGTTTGACTTTACACATTGCAAGGTGCCCATTGACAGCAACAAATGGCAGTGCAAACGGATGCTTGAGTAGTGGATCCCTGTGATTTTTTTTAAGGCTTAGCATCTTGAGGCATTCAGACGTGTCACTTATCAGTTATCATCTCTGCGTGCGCGCGTGCGTGTGCCGTTGTGAAAACCACACCCTATACTCTGCAATGTCACTGTTGCTGCGTTCAAAACCGGTTCCCACCCAACGCCACTATGCACTTCAAGCAATGTGCAGCACCCCGCTTTCTAGGGGTGCCGCATGTGAGTTCGGGCGTGGATGGGATATAAACTTATAACCAAAACGTTGGGCAGCAGCGCATAGATAGAGTCCACAGCAGGTCAGAATCAATGGCAAACACCTTTTCCCCCATCTGATTCTCTATTCAATATGCCCCCCCAAAAAAAAATATTCAAACGATTGAAGATTGTATTGATGCAATGTGATGGGTTTGCCACTTCTGTGTCTGGGTACAGTAAATTGAATCTCCTTGCTGTGAATCCTAGCAGCCGCAAATTAACTAATTCTGCAGAGTCAGGCTGCATAAAGGAAAGAAAAGAGGTTGCAAGATGTAACTCACGGTCGCCGATCTATCAACCTCCGCCCCCACATGTCTCCATGCTGTTCAACCGCTAAGTACGTGCGGCTGGCAGTAATGCATGGGCATGGGCCATGGGGGTAACAAACCTATCTCAAAGATATTTGTACGAGTAGTATTCATGAATTCATCGTTATTGAGTCATTTACTGACATCGTACCAAGTGTACAATTGGGCCAGGCATTCTCTTTCATGTTTTGATGCAATGCCAGCTGAATTCGCTTGACCAACTTGACCTCATCAGACTTGGTTCTGTGTGTACCCTGCACAAAGAATGAAAATAACCTGGCATCAACTTCACATCTGGCACACATGGCATAGATCATGGGGCATGCAGTCGGAATGGTCCCTCGGACCAGCTCTCACTTCGGCAAAGGGCTCACCTTTGGATGGGAAAAACGTTGCGTGGTCTTCTTCAACGTCGCGCTGAGATCCTTCAAGCTTTTCCTCCTCGGTGCTGAAGACACAGGCATGGGGGGGTAAAAATATTGATTTACAACAGACCAATGGTCCTCTACTCCATGACTTTCCAACAAAACCACGATGTCCGTCACAAACGGTGGGTTCCAGCCAAGCTTCAGCCCTGGGCTTTCCATGACGGACAGTGCGTCCACGCATTGCTGTGCAGAAGGTCTTTCTTTGGGATCGAAATGCCAAACCGAAGGAAGGAAGGCTCTGAGCTCTCGTGATCCCACAGAAGAATCAAGAGATGGACGAGGCTCTTCCCCTGAGGGTGCCCACTGCATGTCTTTTTTTTTTTTTTTTGCAGCGCCATCCCGAAGGTTCAGCTGGGCTGAGGGCGAGCTGGTGGCTCAATGCTCTCTGGGTTTCTCCCCGAGCGAGTTGCCAAATGAACAAGTACACTAACGGAGAGTATACTGTTGACATATAATGCCTATAGATACAGTTGACAACTATTTCTGATATCTATACAAATATTATATACAAAATCATGATGTCCATGTTTGATTGGGCCAACATTCGTATAGTCTCGCAAGAAGATAAATCAAGAAACAACAATCAAAAGGCCACGGAGAACACTTGCTGCACCATGGAAGTGTGGTTCTAGGCTGACCTCGCTTTGCAACATGGCACTCGCGTTTGACACGCTCATGGTTGCTGGGTGAGGAGTCTACTGATGTCTACTGGCTTCAAATTTGGCAAGGGGCATGCACGGGACATGCGTAGCCTACATTTACTGTACACATCCAACCGGTTTTCAGATTGACTCATATTGAGGTGTGAACTGGTTTCCTAGCCTCGTGTTGATATCGCTTTGGACTTGGTGTTTGCAATACCTTCGGCATCATTCGCCCGCATTGCCATGAATGCCTACATTGTTCTCGGTTGTTCCGACCTCGTTTTGCAAGCACCCTTTTTTGAGGAAATGCACTGCACTAGATACATAGTCGTGAAATTCACAAAGTGTGAGGTGATCAGGTGCCTACAAAATGGCATGGCAACAACAAAATGTGCCAAACAAACATCCACACATCAAGTAGTTTGGCACTCTGTGATCTATGACTGACTTATCTGACTTCCAAAGCCCCGGCATCACACAGTGAATACAAAACGCGCGCGCCTCTATATCATTTTAATACCGCGGATGTTTGAACGCTTTTTTATACTTTTCTTCTGTTCCCATTTCATCGCACGTGCAAACACCTTTGTAAATCAAAGATAAATAAATCACACCACAGTGCTGGAAACGAAATAAATTATCACTTTTCGCACAGTTCTGCCATGCCTCTGCGGTACGCTCGCAACACTGCCCGGGGATCCTTCCCAAAGGAGAAGAATGGCCTCAGCTTTCTGGCCGAACCGGAAAACTAACAACCCAAAGATGGCATGAAAAACACTGTAGAGACTCTGCTGTAGAGCCCTGTTGAGAGTAAACCCTGCATGTGCGTGCTGAACAAACTTCCATGCTGTCATGCTAGGAAACGACAGCCACATCCGGACATATAGAAAATCTAAGAACGACTCAGAACAACCGCAATCTGAAAACAACGCAACATACCACAACAACGGCCGCAACACCAAAAACATCACCATGACGGCGATGACCACCACCACCACCACCACCACCACCACCACCAACAACAACAACAACAACAACAACAACAACAGCAACCACAGCAACCACAACAAACAGGAGCGACAACACAGCATCAATCACCACGAAAAAACATCAATTTTAGAAAACGTGAAGGTGGACCAAAGTATACTAAGTAGAAAAAAAAACAGGAAAACAGATGAAAACAGCATCAACAACGCAAACCCGGATGAATAAATCACCCTGCCCTTTATTGGTCAAACGATCAAACAAGAGCTCCAGCCCCCAAAATGTGATTCCATCACCCCATTTGAGTTCACACCATCTCTGGACCAGGGTTTGGCAATGCTAAATCGAAGTAATCCTTGTTGGACTGAACCACTCATGGATGCTCTCACGTAGCGAATTATCTGCATCCCCACAGCTTACTAATTTGGGAGCCCAAATTGCAGTCTTTTCTCAACAACCTTGTTGACCTTAAGAGGTTGGGGAACGTTACCAAAATTCAATGATCTTCAATGACTTACGCGCAATGACATACGCCAAACTGCATGGGACCGGCTGTATGTTGTTCGGAACTGTGCCAAAGGCACTGTCTGCCCGAGAAGATGAAGTACATGATCAGAGCGAAGGCGTAGATGTCGATCTTCTCATCGTACTGCTCGTAGCGCACCACCTCCGGCGCCATGTAGCGCCAGGTGCCAACGCCGCCAGACATCTTTGGAGCACGGTCGTTCCTGCGCCACGTTTCAACTTGAGGCGACCCGAAAAGGACAACTTGCAGAATCTTGCAGACACTCATGAACAATCATGACGAAATGAAAATACATCGGGTGGAAAGGATACGTTGCAACTAAGAATTGTCAGAAGAATCTGTCAGTGTTGAATCATGTTGAATCGTTACGGCCCGTCTGCAGTGAAATCCAACAGCGTTGCACTTCCCCTCAAAGCCTTGAAGGCATCACCTTTGCGAGACCAAAGTCACCAATTTTCACCTGGCGCCAGATGGAGGTCTCGCTGGATGCCGTTCCATACATGCGATGTTGTTCATGGAGCACCACAGAAGAACCAAACCAATTGGCCATGGTTTGTTCAGAGAATTTCCCCCCTTAATCTTTGCGGACCTGCATATATACTGAGTAATTATCTATATTGTATTTCTTTCTCAATCGCTATCGTATGAAATATGGTTCTATCTCGTTTTTGTGTGTCTTTTGATGTCTTTTGTATAGATTGTCTTGGTTCCCAGTCATGAAATGTTTAAAGAAATGGGACCATCCTTCGGATGCAGTGTAGACTTGGTAAGCTACGTGACGACTCGCATGTCGCATGTGACACCCCTTTACTCGGCTGGGTTCAACGCCCTGCACCCCTTTTGAACATCCAATACTACTAGATATCATAAATGACCAAATTAGATCAAATGAGTCTTTCTTGGGTTGTTCACTCACCACGTTGTTGCTTGATGTTGCTTGGTTGGTATTGGCTGCGCTGCGAAGCTGTTTTGGCATTGAATGCCTGCAAACAAAGAAAGAACCTGGAAAACCACATTTGTGCCAAAGCAAGATCATGATTCCTCTTCCTGAAACATGAACGCATGTGACTGCCAAGTTTCGGCAGTGTTTTTCAATCTGAACCTCCAATCTGTCGTGACACTGTGGAATGAAATTGGAGGTGGAAATACTTGTTATTTGAATTTTCTTCAGCCAATGGGCTTAATTATAATTATAATTTAAAAACAACCAAAGGTCTCTTAGCAGGTTGGCATTGATCATTGTGCCTTTTTGGGTCCAGAGATCTTTGAATCTACCACATGCCAAAAGTGGGGCCACGATCAAGCTATCTCTGCACACTTTATCACTTCTGCCTCTTTGTAACACCTTCAGTTTCCCATGTTTCCTCCCCTAGCCTCCAAATTCCTTGTGAGAAACATGTTCAAAGGCTTCAGGTCACGATGAATTACTGGGTGCGACAGGCCATGAAGATATGCCAAGGCATCACCGGTGTTCAGTGCCCAACGCATTGCCAATCCGAAACGTGGCTTGAAGAAACCATCCACGGAGGAGATCCTCTGTCTCAGCATGTAGGTCCTTGCTGCACATGGTCTGTCACTTGGCGTTCAGTGTTTCCACATCTTTCAACATCCAAAGTACGTGAGAATTTGGTGTGTTGAGGCATGCAGTCCAAATCAGTGCAAGCTGAAAGACTTCAGTGAAGAACTTAGTGCCATCCACATCTCTAGCAACTTCGTGGGATCCCATAGGATTGGCTCAACAAATGTATCTTGCCAAAGAAATTGCCAAGAGCTAGCTCTAGCTGAGTGCTATTATATGTGATGTGTTATTATATAATCAATAACTGCTAATCCAAAGCGAATTGCCATGAATTGCCTATCTGCTGTGTGCCAGTCTGCATTTGTGTGTGTGTGAGGGAAAGGGGTGGAGAGAAGCAATCGATGCATGGGATTCGGGTGGCTGGTCTTTCCAGTGCTGCCGCCATCTGCGCTGTGTGCCGTTGCATGAAATGTCATGAATGCATGCAAGCAAGTGTCTCCACATCCTGATTCTCAAGGAGTTCGGTAACCATAAGGGGTCCAGCTGAACCGAGATTTGCCCCAAGAAGCTTGACCAAGCAGGGATGACTGATGTCACTGAGGATGCTGATCTCACTCAATAGATCCTTCAAAACAATCTCCCTGCTCTCCCCGTCTTGCTCAAGGTCCATCTTCAGCTGCTTGGCAGCCACCAACTTTCCGTTCCAGCTTGCAATGGACACGATGCTTTTGCAGGTGGTACAAAGTTCCTTCTTTACAATCAGTTCCTTAGGTTCCACCAACAAAGACATTTCGGCCAAGCGACTGGCCATGGAGTCGGAACTGAGCTGCGCGGAGAAATCTTCACTTGTGCGCGTACTTGCTGAACTCAAGTTTCCACGGTCAAAGCTCCACAACGCAGCAGGGCCTGTCTTTGAAAACCCCACCTTCCGAGAGATTTCGGGAAAGCGTCCCCGATTGAATCGGTCAAAACCTTCTGCCTTCTGTTGCTTGATGCTTGGTTGCACCTCCTCTCTGATGAGCTCCGCTTTGGCGACTGTGCTGCACTCTGCACCCATGGTTATGGAAAAATGCGGGCTAGCTTTAGGAGCTGCAAATGAGCTTGCTTGAGCCTTGTGATGGAATCTTTGTCTGCAGTCTCCTAGGGCTAGGCAATCCTCAAAGAATGTGATCACTCTGATTTGCTAGGACTGTCCCTTTCGTTTGAGGCCTTGTTTGCAACCTTGGACTGATTGATCTGAGGTTTTACAGCCACAAATCAAGCAAACAAATGCAGGTTGGCAGAAAGTGGTCCCCTAGTTTGTGTTTCTTCCTCGTCAGACTGTTGCATCGGGACACCCCTGTGACTTCGGCCTGCTTAGATTACGTTTGCAGTGTGAACGGGAATTTGTAGGAACAGAATATACGATTACGATGGAAATTGAAAACCAAACGCAAACAATCGCAAACACCTGCGACCAGGTATGACTGGGAAATCCTTGAAAGTTCCTTGGATGATATGGATCCCTGGGTAATATTCAATATCCTTAATGCCCCTGCCTCCAACCCATCGCAGCTGATGCTGGCTCACATCTTCCCGAAGCTCATCGGTACTCAAGGCCCATCGGGACAGCCTCCGAAGGATGAAAGGTACCCTATCACCAGGCTTCCTATGCACGTTGGATGCTGAATGGGACTCTCCGAAACGGAACTTGAAACATGTGGTTGCTCGAGCAGCGGACTACAGGGGGGTAGAGCTGCCCTGTTTGTGCTCACTGCCAAAGAATTTGTTCTATACAGAAAAGATACCCTCAAGTACAAGGGCGGGACCCCCAGGATGTTGTTTATACCCCAAAACTGGGGTCTAGAATGCTTTGCCCTGAGGATTTCCGTTGTGTCATTTAGACCCCTAAAGGGTCTAAAGCACTAAGGTCTAAAATGCAATGCCCAAGGTCTAAAACCTTATGTCCATCCATGCTATCTTGTTCGAAAAATCATGTTCAAATTCAGTGAACACACACATACGAATAAAACATACCAAATAATGATAGATACCAATTGAATCCTCTCAACATCAAGCCCAGGATCCTGGGTTCATCATTGTAGACCCAAAAACCTGGGTCTATAACGGTTTCCTCCAGACCCGTACGTAAAATCTTAACGACTATTGTAGATCTTCGGCACTTTTGACATGCATGGATCTAGAATGGTGTTCCCGGGGATATCTTGGTGGCTCTTAGATCCCTTGCTAAAAGTCTAACTTTTAGTGGTTAGATGATATATGGTAAATCAATCATATCCCAAAGACTAAGTTGGAGGGACGCTGTTGGCTGGACGTTGTTGGCTGGACGCTTTCGGTCATTACCCCCTAGTTGAAAACACAATTTACCAACACTAAGCATTTTAGTCTACCATGGTCCACTATCAATGGGATTGACCTTGGTTGTTTTTTAAATCTTGTTTTCGAGATTGCCAAATGCTTGGGTAAGCTTTTGAAGCGCCAACTTTTTCAGAAGAGCCTCTGGCGGTTCACAATGCTCACAGGACCTTTCCAAAGGATACCCCATTCAGTTTAGACCCCAAATTCAAAAAGCCATGCCTGAAAACCTCCAGACTGCAGATCCATCCAGCTATGCATTCCTGGCTAGCTAAAAACTAATTTATTCCCAGCGCAGGCCCCACATATTTTCAACGTAAATTTCCAGCATTTTAGGCAAAACAATTTCATGGTACCGGAGTAGCTCGGTTAAAGCCAACATTTTTCTTTTTGAAATGCATACATACACAGCAATAATCCAGCATGAGCCAAACAGGGCAGCATGCGATGTATGCACTTACCTTTTGCCAGGTTTGAATTATCGGAAGGGTCTGAAATGGTATACCCTGAGCCCACTCAGAACCCAAACCACGGACCAACCTGGGGAAAATTAGTTTACACCCCAAGTTCATGAAACCATGCCTCAGGAAAAGCACTTTCATGATACCTGACAACAATCATTCCCAGCTAAAAACCAACCTTTTCCCAGCACAGGCCCCATATTCTCAACGTAAATTTCCAGCATTTTAGGCAAAACAATTTCATGGTACCGGAGTAGCTCGGTTAAAGCCAACATTTTTCTTTTTGAAATGCATACATACACAGCAATAATCCAGCATGAGCCAAACAGGGCAGCATGCGATGTATGAACTTACCTTCTGCCACGTTTGAATTATCGGATGGGTCTGAAATGGTATACCCTGAGCCCACGCAGAACTCAAACAACGGACCAACCGGGGGAAAATTAGTTTACACCCCAAGTTCATGAAACCATGCCTCAGGAAAAGCACTGTCATGATGCCTGACAACAAGCATTCCCAGCTAAAAACCAACCTTTTCCCAGCACAGGCCCCACATATTCTCAACGTAAATTTCCAGCATTTTAGGCAAAACAATTTCATGGTACCGGAGTAGCTCGGTTAAAGCGAACATTTTTCTTTTTGAAATGCATACATACACAGCAATAATCCAGCATGAGCCAAACAGGGCAGCATGCGATGTATGAACTTACCTTCTGCCACGTTTGAATTATCGGATGGGTCTGAAATGGTATACCCTGAGCCCCGCAGAACCCAAACAACGTACCAACCTGAGGAAAATTAGTTTACACCCCAAGTTCATGAGACCATGCCTCAGGAAAAGCACTTTCATGATACCTGACAACAAGCATTCCCAGCTAAAAACCAACCTATTTCCAGCACAGGTCCCACATATTCTCAGCGTAAATTTCCAGCATTTTAGGCAAAACAATTTCATGGTACCGGAGTAGCTCGGTTAAAGCCAACATTTTTCTTTTTGAAATGCGACTCGCCTGGCTAATCAAAACAAGAGGTCCAGCGTTTGCGGAGATGTAATACCTGCGTTTCCCCAGCCAACCGTGTTGAGCAGCACAGCCTACAACGAACTTCCATGAATTCAATATTTCTTCACCATGGTTCAAGCAGCCCTAGAAGCATCCCCTACAAAAACCAATCCACGAAAATCAGCATCCAAATCAGCACAAGATGCAGGGCATAGAAAAGCCAGGCAATTCTTGGGAAAAGATCATCCACGAATTTGAACATGTTTTTTTCAAAATGAAAACCTCTGAGCACCCAAGTCTCCAAAAACCAATCCAGGAAAATCAGCATCCAAATCAGCAAAAGATGCAAAGGTCTACAATGGTCTACGTATAAGAGGTCTAAAATGGCACCATGACCATCCTAGACCCTCCACATGTTGGCCCTCCAGGCCCACCCATTCAAAACCATTTCGAGTTGAGGGTATCCAATTGATACATACATTATACATGATCATACATGTAGATACATGAAGGGTCATGAAGGTGATTACCAAAAACAAAAGTCATCACATGCGACAATTCATCCAACCATTCTATCCATTTCTATCCAGTATTCTGATTAGCAAGATGAACAAACCACGTGGAACAACAACATCCATCAACTTCCAAACGTACGTCCACGTAGCATCCCAAAAACAAAAAACAGCAAAAAGGGGAAAAAGGGTCTAAACAACTCAGGCCCAAGCACTTCAGACCCTCCAAAATTTGGGCCCTGGGCCCATTTGGATTAGACCTTTTGTACTTGAGGCTATCAGAAAAGGATCTGAAAGAGCAAAATTCCGTTCACCCGTCTCTTATTTTTTCACACCTTCGCATGATCAACGAGAGGTAAAGCAGCCGGCTGACTCTGACTCCGAGTTTGACTTTACACATTGCAAGGTGCCCATTGACAGCAGCAAATGGCAGTGCAAACGGATGGGCTGAAGTGGTGGATCTGTGTGTTTTTGAAGGCTTAGCATCTTTAGGCATTCGGACGTGTCAGTTGTCAGTTATCATCTCTGCGTGCGTGCGTGTGCCGTTGTGAAAGCCACACCCTATACTCTGCAATGTCACTGCTGCTGCGTTCAAAACCGATTCCCACCCAACGCCACTATGCACTTGAAGCAATGTGCAGCACCCCGCTTTCTAGGGGTGCCGCATGTGACTTTGGGCGTGGATGGGATATAAACTTGGGCAGCAGCGCATAAATAGAGTCCACAGCAGGTCGGCATCAATGGCAAACACCTTCCCCCATCTCATTCACTATTCAATATGGCTCCCCAAAAAAATATTCAAACGATTGAAGATTGCATTGATGCAATGTGATGGGTTTGCCACTTCTGTGTCTGGGTATGTCAAAATTGAATCTCCTGGCTGTGAATCCTAGCAGCCGCAAGTTTAATTCTGCAGAGTCAGGCTGCATGAAGGAAAGAAAAAAGGTTGCAAGATGTAACTCATGGTCGCTGATCTACCAACCTCCGTCCCCACATGTCTCCACGCTGATCAGCCGCTATATAAGCACATGCGGCTGGCAGTAATGCATGGGCGTGGGCCATGGGGTAACAAACCTATTTGAAAGATATTTGTAGCATTCATGAATTCATCGTTATTGAGTCATTTACTGACAACGTGCCGAGTGTACAATTGGGCCAGGCATTTTCTTTCACCTTTTGATGCAGTCCCAGCTGAATGCGCTTGACCAACTTGACCTCATCAGACTTGCTTCTGGGTGTACACAAAGAATGAAAATAACCTGGCATCAACTTCACATTTGGTACACATGGCATAGATCATGGGGCATGCAATCAGAATGGTCCATCCGACCAGCTCTCACTTCGGCAAAGGGCTCACCTTTGAATGGGAAAAGCGTTGCGTGGTCTTCTTTAACGTTGCGCTGAGATCCTTCAAGCTTTTCCTCCTCGGTGCTGAAGAGACAGGAATGGACAAAAAAAATCTTTGACCTACAAAAGAACAGTCGCCTTCTACTCCATGACTTTTCAACAGAACTACGATGTCCGTCACAAACAGATTGATACGCCACCCTTTGACCAATTCTGCGTCACAAATGCTCGGTTCCCGCCCAGCTTCAGCCCTGGCTTCTCCATGAGGGACAGTGCGTCCACGCATTGCTGTGCAGAGGGTCTTTCTTTGGGATCGAAATGCCAAACCGAAGGAAGGAAGGCTCTGAGCTCTCGAGATCCCACGGAAGAATCAAGAGATGGACGAGGCTCTTCCCCTGACACTGCCCATTGCATGACAATGCTCTCTGGATTTCTCCCCGAGCGAGTTGCTCGATGAACAAGTACAATAAGGGAGAGTATACTTTTGACCTATATAATAACTCTAAAGATAGTTGACAACTATGACTTATATCTACAAATATTATATACAAAATCCTGATGTCCATGTTTTATCGCACCAACATTCGTAGTCTCGCAACAAGGAAAATAATCCTGGCGTGAATTCTACTACATGAGTTGTGCAAGACCTTCTGTAGCTACAAAGCAGGTAAACCAGGTAGGGCACTACAAAATGCAATCAGAACCACTACAAAATGGATTTGCATATAGCTGAAAACTTGGTCACTACAAAATGGATCTTGAGTTTTCAAATCGTCCTCAACATAGGGGAGAGCAAGCTTACAACAAAATGCATCTTCGATTTTGAGATAGGCTAATCAACCAACCAAATGCCAGCCTCTACAAATTGGCACTGCGTGGCAGTATTTATTTACATTCAATCAATGTCCATTTGGGCCACTTAGTATCATTTAATGTTATGTCAATTGGTGTCCATTCCTGCCAATTGGCTTTCGTTCCTTTGCAAAATAGGGATCGAGAACGTAAGATCAATGAAAAATGGTCTCTAAAAAAAAAGGCTCGGGTTCACATTACTAACCACACAATTATATAGCCTTACAAACTTCTAGTGACCAGGTGAACCAGTTGACGAGGGACCTAGATTATTATGTTCGGTGAGGGAAATGTGAAGGGGGATGGTTTCACTACAAAATACAGGCATGCTTTTTGAGGGGATACCGTAATGCATCAAAATCAGTCACTACAAAATGCAACTCATACCTCTCAACAAATATGCTGCGACTCGATACACTTGCTACAAGGTGCAATTCACATGATGTTGTATCTCATCATTTTGTCCAAATGGGTTGCGTACAAAATGCATTTCCCTGAAGTTCACTACAAAAAGTCCGCTCCAGGTGCACTAGGGTGAGGTAAGGAAAATCAGCAAATCAAAGATTGTAGAGCACTCAGGTTAACAGACTTTGTAGTTGAAATTCAGACAGGGATGGAAAATAAAGAAACAACAATCAAAAGGCCACCAAAAACACTTGCAGCACCATGGAAGTGTGGTTCTAGGCTGACCTCGCTTTGCAACATAGCATCGCGTTTGACACGCTCATGGTTGCTGAGTGAGGAGTCTACTGATGTCTACTGGCTTCAAATTTGGCAAGGGGCATGCACGGGACATGCGTAGCCTACATTTACTGTACACATCCAACCGGTTTTCAGATTGACTCATTATTGCAATGTGGCGTGGTTTCCTAGCCTGGAGTTGATCTCGCTTTGGACTGGGCTTTTGCAATACATTCGGCATCATTCGCCCGCATTGCCATGAATGCCTACATTGTTCTCGGTTGTTCCGACCTCGTTTTGCAAGCACTTTTTTTGGGGGGAAATGCGCTGCACTAGATACATAGTCGTGAAATTCACAAGGGTGAGGCGAGGTGATCAGGCGCCTACAAAATGGCAGGGCAACAACAAAATGTGCCAAACAACCTTCCACAAGTCAGGTAGTTTGGCAGTCTGTGGTCTATACAGACTTGGAAAGCCCCAGCATCACACAGTGAATACAAAACGCACGCACCTCTGAACTCCTTCATACCATTTACTACCACGGATGTTTGAACAATTTTCTTCTGTTCCCACGGTATCCCACGTGCAAACACCTTTAGTAAACTAAATCACACCACAGGGCTGGAAACGAAATAAGTCATCACCTATCGCACCGTTCTGCCATGCCTCTGCGGTATGCTTGCAACACTGCCCGGGGATCCTTCCCAAAGGAGAAGAATGGCCTCAGCTTTCTGGCCGAACCGGAAAACTAACAACCCAGAGATGGAATAAAGAACACTGTAGAGACTCTGCTGTAGAGCCCAGTAAAACCTGCACATGCGTGCTGAACAAAACTTTCACGCTGTCATGCTAGAAAACGACAGCCACATCCGGACATATATCCATGAGCAAAACAGTGTCATACAATGACGGCCAAGAACAACTCAGAACAAAATAGAACAACCGCAATCTGAAAACAACGGCCGCAACACCAAAACCATCACCAAGACTGCGATGACCAAGAACAAGAACAACAACCAACAACCAACAACCAACAACCAACAACCAACAACCAACAACCAACAACCAACAACCAACAACCAACAACCAACAACCAACAACCAACAACCAACAACCAACAACCAACAACCAACAACCAACAACCAACAACCAACAACCAACAACCAACAACCAACAACCAACAACCAACAACCAACAACCAACAACCAACAACCAACAACCAACAACCAACAACCAACAACCAACAACCAACAACCAACAACCAACAACCAACAACCAACAACCAACAACCAACAACCAACAACCAACAACCAACAACCAACAACCAACAACCAACAACCAACAACCAACAACCAACAACCAACAACCAACAACCAACAACCAACAACCAACAACCAACAACCAACAACCAACAACCAACAACCAACAACCAACAACCAACAACCAACAACCAACAACCAACAAGAACAACAACCACAACAGACATTAGCGACAACACATGCCATCAATCACCACAAAAAAACACCAATTTTAGACAACGTGGTGGTGGACCAAAGTGTACTAAGTATAACAGCATGAACAATGCCAACCCGGAGTAATAAATCACCCTATTAGCTAAACCAGCCCCTCCAGATTTTTGACAATACTTGAGAGTTGGTTAGGACCGCCAGCCCTGCAAAATGTGATTCCGTCCCCCCACATCAGTTCACTCCATCTGTCGACCAGAGTTTGGCAATGTTAAATCCGATTAATCCTTGTTGGTCTTTTGAAACGACCTTGTTGACCTTAAGAGGTTGGGGAACGTTACCAAAATTCAATGATCTTCAATGACTTACGCGCAATGACATACGCCAAACTGCATGGGACCGGCTGTATGTTGTTCGGAACTGTGCCAAAGGCACTGTCTGCCCGAGAAGATGAAGTACATGATCAGAGCGAAGGCGTAGATGTCGATCTTCTCATCGTACTGCTCGTAGCGCACCACCTCCGGCGCCATGTAGCGCCAGGTGCCAACGCCGCCAGACATCTTTGGAGCACGGTCGTTCCTGCGCCACGAGCATCGTACTTCCATCGTACTTCGACACTATACAACTTGAGGCGACCCGAGAAGGACAACTTGCAAACACTCCTGAAGAAATAAAAACACATTGGGCGGACAGCATACGTTGCAACTAAGAATTGTAAGAAATGTAATCTGTCAGTGTTGAATCATGTTGGATTATTACAGCCTGTCTGCAGTGAAATCCAACAGCGTTGCAACACATCGCTTCCCCCTAGAAGCCTTGAAGGCATCACCTTTGCGAGACCAAAGTCACCAATTTTCACCTGGCGCCAAATCAAGGTCTCCCTGAATGCTGTTCCACACGTGCGATGGTGTTCGTGATATGGAACACCACAGAAGAACCAAACCAATTGACCATTTAAGAGAACTTCCCCCTTAATCTATTGCGCACCTACATATAACTACTGAGTATCTCTATCGCATTTCTCTCACCATCACTATCGTATGAAATGTGGTTCTCTCTCCTTCTTCTATGCCTATAAGTCTTTTGTATAGATTGTCTTGGTTCCCAGTCATGAAATGCTTAAAGAGATGGGACCATCCTTCGGATGCAGTGTAGACTTGGTAAGCTACGTGACAACTCGCATGTCGCATGTGACACCCCTTTACTCGGCTGGGTTCAATGCCCTGCACCCCTGTTGAACATCCAATACTAGTAGATATCATAAATGACCAAATTAGATCAAATGAGTCTTTCTTGGGTTTGTCACTCACCCCATTGTTGCTTGATGCTGCTTGGTTGGTCTTGGCTGTGCTGCAATTATTTTTTGGGCATCGAATGTCTGCAAGAAGAACCTGGAAGAACACATTTGTGCCAAAGCAAGATCATGATTCCTCTTCCAAAAACATAAACGCATGTGGACTGCCAAGTTTCGGAAACCATTCAGGCGGTCCTCAAGAAACATTACGATATGTTTCTGAATCTGAACCTCCAATCTGTCGTGACACTGTGGAATGAAATTGGATGTGGAAATACTTGTTAATTAATTGATTTTTCTTCAGCCAACTGGCTTAATAATAACAAAAAAGAACTATATATAAAGGTCTCTTGGCAGGTCTGTAACACCTTCAGATTCCCCACGTTTCCTCCCCTGGCCTCCAGATTCCTTGTGAGAAACATGTTCAAGGGCTTCAGGTCACGATGAATGATTGGGTGCGACAGGCCATGAAGATATGCCAAGGCATCACCGGTGTTCAGTGCCCAACGCATTGCCAATCCGAAACGTGGCTTGAAGAAACCATCCACGGAGGAGATCCTCTGTCTCAGCATGTAGGTCCTTGCTGCACACGGTCTCTGTCACTTGGCGTTCAGTGTTTCCACATCTTTCAACATCCAAAGTACGTGAGAATTTGGTGTGTTGAGGCATGCAGTCCAAATCAGTGCAAGCTGAAAGACTTCAGTGAAGAACTTAGTGCCATCCACATCTCTAGTAGCAACTTCGTGGGATCCCGTAGGATTGGCTCAACAAATGTTGACGGTGCAGGGCACGAATGTATCTTGCCAAAGGAATTGCCAAGAGCTAGCTCTAGCTGAGTGCTATTATATAATTATATGTTTATGTGTTAATTATAGAATCAATGACTGTTAATCCAAAGCGAATTGCCAGGAATTGCCTATCTGCTGTGTGCCAGTCTGCATTTGTGTGAGGGAGAGAGAAGCAATCGATGCATGGGATATGGGGCGGCTGGTCTTTCAAGTGCTGCCGCCATCTGTGCTGTGTGCCGTTGCATGATGTCATGAATGTATGCAAGCAAGTGTCTCCACATCCTGATTCTCAAGGAGTTCGGTAACCATAAGGGGTCCCGCCGAATCGAGATTTGCCCCAAGAAGCTTGACCAAGCAGGGATGACTGATGTCACTGAGGATGCTGATCTCACTCAATAGATCCTTCAACACAATCTCCTTGGTCTCGCCGTCTTGCTCAAGGTCCACCTTCAGCTGCTTAGCAGCCACCAACTTTCCTTTCCAGCTTGCAATGGACACGGTGCTTTTGCAGGTGGTACAAAGTTCCTTCTTTACAATAACTTCCTTAGGTTCCACCAACAAAGACATCTCGCCCAAGCGACTGGACATGGAGTCGGAACTGAGCTGCGGGGAGAACTCGTCACTTGTGCGCGTACTTGCTGAACTCAAGTCTCCATGGTCAAAGCTCCACAAAGCAGCGGGGCCTGTCTTTGAAAACCCCACTGGCCGAGAGATTTCGGGAAACCGTCCCCGATTGAATCGCTCAAAGCCTTCTGCCTTCTGTTGCTTGATGCTTGGTTGCACCTCCTCTCTGATGAGCTCTGCTTTGGCGACTGTGCTGCACTCTGCACCCATGGTTATCACGAAATACAGGCTAGCTTTAGTAGCTTCAAATGAGCTTGCTTGAGCCTCGTGATGGAATCTTTAGTGTGCAGTCTCACAGGGTAAGGCAATCATCACAAATGTGATCTGCTAGAACTGTCCCCTTCGTTTGAGGCTTTTTGCAACCTTGGACTGATTGACTTGAGGTCTTTCAGCCACACATTAAGCAAACAAACGCAGGTTGGCAGAAACTAGTCCCCTGTTTGTGTTTCTTCCTCGTCAGACTCTTGCATCGGGACGCCCCTGTGACTGCGGTCTGCTTGGATTAGGTTGAGAATGGTCAACAATAATTTGAATGTTCCGTGATGGCAGTGTGAACGGGAATAAATTTTACAAAAACGACGAAACTTTGAAACTAAACACAAACACCTGCGACCGGGGATCCCTGGGGAATCCTTGAAAGTTTCCTTGGACATGGATCCCTTGGGAATCCTTGAATATCCTTGATTGCCCCTGCCTCCAACTGAGCCATAGCAGCTGATGCTGAGTACCAGCTCAACGCCTCACATCTTCCTGAAGCCCATCGATGCTCATGGCCCAGCAGCACAGCCTCCGAAGAAGGATGAAAGGTACCCCATCACCAGGCTTCCCATGCACATTGGATGCTGAATGGGACTCTCTGAAACGAAACTGGTTGCCCGAACAGCGGACTACAGGGGGGTAGAGTTGCCCTGGTTGTGCTCACTGCCAAAGAATTTGTTCTACAGAAAAGGATCTGAAAGAGCAAAATCAAAATTACCTTCACCCGTCACCCGTCTCTCAATTTTTCACACCTTCGCATGATCAACGAGAGGTAAAGCAGCCGGCTGACTCTGACTCCAAGTTTGACTTTACACATTGCAAGGTGCCCATTGACAGCAACAAATGGCAGCGCAAACGGATGGGCTGAAGTGGTGGATCTCTGTGTTTTTTCAAGGCTTAGCATCTTTAGGCATTCGGACATGTAAGTTTTCATCTCTGAGTGCGTGCGTGTGCCGTTGTGAAAGCCACACCCTATATACTCTGCAATGTCACTGTTGCTGCGTTCAAAACCGGTTCCACCCAACGCCATTATGCACTTCAAGCAATGTGCAGTACCCCGCTTTCTCGGGATGCCGCATGTGAGTTTGGGCGTTGATGGGATATAAAACATTGGGCAGCAGCGCATAAATAGAGTCCACAGCAGGTCGGAATCAATGGCAAACACCTTTCCGCCATCTAATTCACTATTCAATACAGCCCCCAAAAAAATGTTCAAACAATTGAAGATTGCATTGATTCAATGATGGTTTTGCCACTTCTGTGTCTGGGCATGTCACCTTCGAATCTCCTGGCTGTGAATCTTAGCAGCCGCAAGTTAATTCTGCAGAGTCAAGCTGCATGAAGGAAAGAAAAGAGGTTGCAAGATGTAACTCATGGTCGCTGATCTACCAACCTCCGTCCCCACATGTCTCCACGCTGATCAACCGCTACATAAGCACATGCGGCTGGCAGTAATGCATGGGCGTGGGCCATGGGGTAACAAACCTATTTGAAAGATATTTGTAGCATTCATGAATTCATCGTTATTGAGTCATTTACTGACAACGTGCCGAGTGTACAATTGGGCCAGGCATTTTCTTTCACCTTTTGATGCAGTCCCAGCTGAATGCGCTTGACCAACTTGACCTCATCAGACTTGCTTCTGGGTGTACACAAAGAATGAAAATAACCTGGCATCAACTTCACATTTGGTACACATGGCATAGATCATGGGGCATGCAATCAGAATGGTCCATCCGACCAGCTCTCACTTCGGCAAAGGGCTCACCTTTGAATGGGAAAAGCGTTGCGTGGTCTTCTTTAACGTTGCGCTGAGATCCTTCAAGCTTTTCCTCCTCGGTGCTGAAGAGACAGGAATGGACAAAAAAAATCTTTGACCTACAAAAGAACAGTCGCCTTCTACTCCATGACTTTTCAACAGAACTACGATGTCCGTCACAAACAGATTGATACGCCACCCTTTGACCAATTCTGCGTCACAAATGCTGGGTTCCCGCCCAGCTTCAGCCCTGGCTTCTCCATGACGGACAGTGCGTCCACGCATTGCTGTGCAGAGGGTCTTTCTTTGGGATCGAAATGCCAAACCGAAGGAAGGAAGGCTCTGAGCTCTCGAGATCCCACGGAAGAATCAAGAGATGGACGAGGCTCTTCCCCTGACGCTGCCCATTGCATGACAATGCTCTCTGGATTTCTCCCCGAGCGAGTTGCTCGATGAACAGGTACAATGAGAGTATACTTTCGACTTTCGACCAATACAATGACTACTATAAATATAGTTGGCAACTGTTAATGGTAGCTACAAATATGTATATAACACATCTAATCAATCTATTACATAAATTTATATAATATAATTATGATGTCCATGTTTGATCGCGCCAGCATTCGTAGTCTCGCAACAAGAAAAATAAAGCAACAACAATCAAAAGGCCACAGAGAACACTTGCTGCACCATGGAAGTGTGGTTCTAGGCTGACCTCGCTTTGCAACATGGCACTCGCGTTTGACACGCTTATGGTTGCTGGGTGAGGAGTCTACTGATGTCTACTGGCTTCAAATTTGGGAAGGGGCATGCATTGGACATGCGAAGCCTACATTTACTGTACACACCCAACCGGTTTTCAGATTGACTCATTATTGAGGTGTGAACTGGTTTCGTAGCCTCGTGTTGATATCGCTTTGGACTTGCTGTTTGCAATACCTTCGGCATCATTCGCCCATGTTGCCATGAATGCCTACCTCGTTCTCAGTTGTTCCTACCTCGTTTTGCAAGCACCTTTTTTTGGGGAAATGCGCTGCACCACATAGCCGTGAGCAACAACAAAATGTGTCCAACAAACAACCGTAAGTCAAGTAGTTTGGCACTCTGTGATCGATGACTGACTTTCAACACTTTTCTTCTGTTGCCACGATATCCCACTTTGTAAATTCAATCACGCCACAGGGCTGGAAACGATAAAGTCGCCACTTTTCGCACATTTCTGCCATGCCTCTGCGGTACGCTCGCAACACTGCCCGGGGATCCTTCCCAAAGGAGAAGAATGGCCTCAACTTTCTGGCTGAACCGGAAAACTAACAACCCAAAGATGGAATAAAGAACATTGTAGAGACTCTGCTGTAGAGCCCTGTTGAGAGTAAACCCTGCATGTGCGTGCTGAACACCATGCTGTCATGCTAGGAAACAGCAGCCACATCAGGACATATCCATGAGCAAAACAGTGTCATACAACGACTGCCAAGAACAACTAAGAACGTCTAAGACGTTCATAGAACAACCGCAATCTGAAAAATTACGCAACATACCACAACAACGGCCGCAACACCAAAACCATCACCAAGACTGCAATGACCAAGAACAAGAACAAGAACAACAACAACAACAACAACAACAACAACAACAACAACAACCACAACCACAACCATGAGCGACAACACACCATCAATCACCACAAAAAACACTGTTTTTTGAACGTGTGATGGCGGACCAAAGTACACGAATTAAGTAGAAAGAACAGGGGAACATCATCAACAATGCCAACCCGGATAAATAAAAGCCTATTAGTTAAACGATCAGTACCTCCAGATTATTGACAATTCAATACTTGAGAGTTGAGTGGGAGCTCCAGCCTCCCAAAATGTGATTACATCCTCCCATATGAGTTCACACCATCTGTCGACCAGAGTTTGGCAATGGTAAATCCGATTAATCCTTGTTGGACTGAACCACTCATGGATGCTTTTCTCATGTAGCGAATCATCTCCATCCCCACAGCTTACTCTTTAGGCTGCCAAAACTGTAGGTTTTCCTGGGGGGCTTATTCCAGGGTTGGCATAGCCAAACTTCAATGACTTACATCAGCTTATGGCTGTCAATGACTCAGGTGCAATGACATGCCAAAATTTCATGGGACTGGCTGTATATTGCTTGGAACTGTGCCGAAGGCACTGTCTGCCCGAGAAGATGAAGTACATGATCAGAGCGAAAGCGTAGATGTCGATCTTCTCGTCGTACTGCTCGTAGCGCACCACCTCCGGCGCCATGTAGCGCCAGGTGCCAACGCCTCCAGACATCTTTGGAGCACGGTCGTTCCTGCACCACGTTTCAACTTGAGGCGACCCGAGAAGGACAACTTGCAAACACTCCTGAAGAAATGAAAATACATCGGATGGACAGCATACGTTGCAACTAAGAATTGTCAGAATTGTAATCTGTCAGTGTTGAATCATGTTAAATTAGTACAGCCCGTCTGCAGTGAAATCCAACAGCGCTGCAACACATCGCTTCCCCCTAGAAGCCTTGAAGGCATCACCTTTGCGAGACCAAAGTCACCAATTTTCACCTGGCGCCAAATCAAGGTCTCCCTGAATGCTGTTCCACACGTGCGATGGTGTTCGTGATATGGAACACCACAGAAGAAGCAAACCAATTGACCATTTAAGAGAATTTACTCCCTTAATCTGTGCGGACCTTCATATACTGGGTATCTATATTGTATTTCTCTCTCCGTCACTATGGTATGAAATGGTTCTATCTCGTTTTTTTCTATGTCTTCTGTATAGGTTGTCTTGGTCCTCAGTCGTGAAATGTTTAAAGAACATTTAATCAAAACTATTGCGCCTCCGATCTCTCCATCTCTCTTCCAACCCCCCGGTCACTGGGACCATCCTCCGTATATCTCTGGATCATGTCGCATGTAACGCATTTGCTCACATGGCTGGGTTCAATGCCCTGCACCCCTGTTGAACATCCCATAAATGACCAAATTAGATCAATTGAGTCTTTCTATGTCTTTCTTGACATGTTCATGTACTCATCTGTTGCTTGGTTGGTATTGGCTGCGCTGCGAAGCTGTTTTGGCATTGAATGCCTGCAAACAAAGAAAGAACCTGGAAAAGCACATTTGTGCCAAAGCAAGATCATGATTCCTCTTCCTAAAACATGAACGCATGTGGACTGCCAAGTTTCGGAAACCGTTCAGGCAGTCCTCAAGAAACATTACGATGTGTTTCTGAATCTGAACCTCCAATCCGTCGTGACATTGTGGAATGAAATTGGATGTGGAAATACTTGTTATTCGATGTTATTCGAATTTTCTTCAGCCAACTGGCTTAATAGTAGTAAAAAAGAATTAAAGGTCTCTTGGCAGGCATTGATCATCGTATCTTTTTGGATCCAGAGATCTTTCAATCTACCACACGCCAAAAGTGGGGGCCAGAATGAAGCTAGCTCTGCACACTTTATCACTTCTGCCTCCTTGTAACATCTTCAGTTTCCCCATGTTTCCTCCCCTAGCCTCCAGATCCCTTGTGAGAAACATGTTCAAGGGCTTCAGGTCACGATGAATGATTGGGTGCGACAGGCCATGAAGATATGCCAAGGCATCACCGGTGTTCAGGGCCCAACGCATTGCCAATCCGAAACGTGGCTTGAAGAAACCATCCACGGAGGAGATCCTCTGTCTCAGCATGTAGGTCCTTGCTGCACACGGTGTCTGTCACTTGGCGTTCAGTGTTTCCAAATGTTTCCACATCCAAAGTACGTGAGAATTTGGTGTGTTGAGGCATGCAGTCCAAATCAGTCCAAGCTGAAAGACTTTACTGAAGAACTTAGCGCCATCCACATCCCCAGCAACTTCGTGGGATCCCGTAGGATTGGCTCAACAAATGTTGACGGTGCAGGGCACGAATGTATCTTGCCAAAGGAATTTCCAAGAGCTAGCTCTAGCTGAGTGCTATTATAAATTATATGTGTTAATTTATATCTTATTATAGAATTGCCATGAATTGCCTATCTGCTGTGTGCCAGTCTGCATTTGTGTGAGGGACACAGGTAGAGAGAAGCAATCGATGCACGGGATATGGGGCGGCTGGTCTTTCAAGTGCTGCCGCCATCTGTGCTGTGTGCCGTTGCATGAAATGTCATGAATGCATGCAAGCAAGTGTCTCCACATCCTGATTCTCAAGGAGTTCGGTAACCATAAGGGGTCCAGCCGAATCGAGATTTGCCCCAAGAAGCTTGACCAAGCAGGGATGACTGATGTCACTGAGGATGCTGATCTCACTCAATAGATCCTTCAACACAATCTCCTTGGTCTCGCCGTCTTGCTCAAGGTCCACCTTCAGCTGCTTAGCAGCCACCAACTTTCCTTTCCAGCTTGCAATGGACACGGTGCTTTTGCAGGTGGTACAAAGTTCCTTCTTTACAATAACTTCCTTAGGTTCCACCAACAAAGACATCTCGCCCAAGCGACTGGACATGGAGTCGGAACTGAGCTGCGGGGAGAACTCGTCACTTGTGCGCGTACTTGCTGAACTCAAGTCTCCATGGTCAAAGCTCCACAAAGCAGCGGGGCCTGTCTTTGAAAACCCCACTGGCCGAGAGATTTCGGGAAACCGTCCCCGATTGAATCGCTCAAAGCCTTCTGCCTTCTGTTGCTTGATGCTTGGTTGCACCTCCTCTCTGATGAGCTCTGCTTTGGCGACTGTGCTGCACTCTGCACCCATGGTTATCACGAAATACAGACTAGCTTTAGTAGCTTCCAATGAGCTTGCTTGAGCCTCGTGATGGAATCTTTACTATGCAGGCTCACAGGGTAAGGCAATCATCACAAATGTGATTTGCTAGAACTGTTCCTTTCGTTTGAGGCCCTTTTTCCAAGCATGTACTGATTGACTTGAGGTCTTTCAGCCACACATGAAGCAAACAAACAAAGTTTGGCAGAAACTAGTCCCCTGTTTGTGTTTCTTCCTCGTCAAACTGTTGTATCGGTACGCGCCTGTGCTTGCAGCCCGTTTGCATTACGTTGGGCGGTCAATTTGAAATGTTCCTGCAGCGTGAACAGGAATTGCCATGACAATGCAATTACGATGGAAATTGAAAACCAAACGCAAACACCCGCGACCAGGGATGACCGGGAAATCCTTGAAAGTTCTTAGATATGGAGCGCTGGGGAATCCTTGAATATCCTGGATGCCCCTGCCTCCAACTGAGCCATAGCAGCTGATGCTGAGTACCAGCTCAACGCCTCACATCTTCGTCGAGCCCATGGATGCTCATGGCCAAGCGGCACAGCCTCCGAAGAAGGATGACGCCGCGAACGAAAGGTACCCTATCCCCAGGCTTCCTATGCACATTGGATGCTTGCCCGAACAGCGGACTACATTGTGCTCACTGCCAGAGAATTTGTTCTACAGAAAAGGATCTGAAAAAGCAAGATTATGTTCACCATCGTTCACCATTCCCATCCATTCCCTCCTTTTGGCACCCTTTCCGATGATCGAGGTAGAGCAGCTGGCTGACTCTGACTCTGAGTTTGACTTTACACACTTTACACCTTGCAATTTGCCCATTGACAGCAACAAATGGCAGTGCAAATGGATGGGCTTGGTCTCTCTCTATTTCATTCTTTAGGTGCAGCATCTTCAGGCCTTCAGACGTGTAAGTTCTCATTTATGCGTGTGTGCGCGTGTGCTGACATATCGTGACAGCATGTGAAAGCCACACCCTACACTCTGCAATGTCGCCGTTGCTGCGTCCAAAACCTGTTCCCAACCAACGCCACTATGCTTGAAGCAGTGCGCAGCACCCCACTCATGGGGGGTTGCTGCATGTGAGTTTTTGGGCGTGGATGGGATATAAACCAGAACGTTGGGCAGCAGCACATAGATAGAATCCACAGCAGGTCGGAATCAATAGCGGACACCTCTCCCGCATCTAATTTCTATTCGATACAAACACACAAAAAAATCAAAAACAATCGAAGATTGCATCGATTGATTCAATGTGATGGGTTCGCCATGGTTCGCCACTTCTGTGTTTGGGTCACCTTTGAATCTCCAGCTGTGAATTCTAGCAGCTGCAAATGAATTCTGCAGAGTCAAGCTGCTCGAAGGAAAGAAAATGGGGTTGCAAGATGTAACGCATGGCCTGCGACCCGTCCCCACATGTCTCCAAGCTGTCCAACCACTACGTACGCGCAGTTGGCAGCATGGGCACGGGGGTAGCATTATTTCAAAGATATATATCTAAAGCATATCGTGAATGCATCGTTCCGAGTCATTCACAGAAGATCTTGTTCGTGCAAGTGCGCTACGGCTTGCACAAACAACATGCCAAGTGTACAACTGAGCCAGGCATGTTCTTTCATGTTTTGATTGAAGAGGAAGCATGCAACGCCAGCTTAACCAACTTGACCTCATCAGACTTGGTTCTGTGCGTACCCTGCACAAAGAATGAAAATAACCTGGCATCAACTTCACATTTGGTACACATGACATAAATCATGGGGCATGCAGTCAGACTGTTCCCCTCGGACCACCTCTCACTTCGGCAAAGGGCTCACCTTTGAATGGCAAAAGCGTTGCGTGGTCTTCTTCAACTTTGCGCTGAGATCCTTCAAGCTTTTCCTCCTCGGTGCTGTGGAAACGGAAAGTAGGGGCAAAAATGGCAAAACTGATCTGCAACAGAAAAATGATGCAATGATATGCAATGGTTTTCTACTCCATGACTTTCCTCCACAAAACCACGTCCCTCACAAATGCATCGTCACAAATGCTGGGTTCCCGCCCAGCTTCAGCCCTGGCTTCTCCATGACGGACAGTGCGTCCACGCATTGCTGTGCAGAGGGTCTTTCTTTGGGATCGAAATGCCAAACCGAAGGAAGGAAGGCTCTGAGCTCTCGTGATCCCACGGAAGAATCAAGAGATGGACGAGGCTCTTCACCTGGCCCCGCGGTGCTCATACTCTTTCAGAGAGAAACGTAGTTAGCCAATAAGCTACGGGAAACAATTGCATACAATTGCAACATTGCAACATAAGGCCAGGATAGGCCAGGTACTTCTACGTTGTTCTCCACTCTTTCGCTGTGACTTCGTTTTCCAAAACAGTACGCGCTTTTGACATGCTAATGCTTGCTGGGTGAGGGGTCTCCTTGGTCATAAATTTGGCAACGGGCATGCATTGAACATCTGCAGCCTACATCTACATATCCATCTAATTTGTGTTCAAATTTGCACAATCATTCTTAACGCAAAAATTGGACTGGCAGTCTGCTGAACACTTTCCCAGCGTGGTGTTGATCGCGTTCTGGATATACTTTTGGATGTTTTGGATCGTTTTGGCAAGTGTTTTCGGTGTTTGGCTATATGTTTTTGCCATGACTTGCCTAGCCCCTTCTCTGTTGTTCCTACAGTAGATGGACAAATTAATCAAACCCCGGAATACTTGTCATGTCACGTCCCCCTCCCCCCCATCATTTCAATGTTAGAGGATCGAGTTTGAGTTCGGTCTCTTGGGTTTGATTCATTTCGTCCACTCGCGCCAACCTCATCAACATCAAATCTAACATTGAACTTGGGGGCGCGGGGGCATTGACTTGCGTAAGGGTTTGAAAAATTCGTCCACCTACGGTATTGGGATGCCACGGTCAGGAGCGAGAACCATGTCCATTCTCTTGCGGAAAGTCGTTCTCTCCTTCATCCCTGCGTTTTTCCACTTCCCTTTCTCTTGCCCAAGCTCATTCCACATGTTTTTCCACTTCATTTCCGCTTGCTCAAGCTCATGTCTTTTTCCAATTCCTTTTCACCACTGCAAGCTCATTCCCTGCGTTTTTCCAGTTCCCTTTCTCCCGCTCAAGCTCATTCCCTGTGTTTTTCCAAATCCCTTTCTCCTGCTCAAGCTCATCCCCTGTGTTTTTCCAAATCCTTTTCTCCCGTTCACGCTTATTCCCTGTGTTTTTCCAATTCCCTTTCTCCCGTTCACGCTTATTCCCTGTGTTTTTCCAGTTCCCTTTCTCTTTCCCAGTTCCCTTTCAGTTCCCTTTCCAGTTCCCTTTCCAGTTCCCTTTCCAGTTCCCTTTCCAGTTCCCTTTCCAGTTCCCTTTCCAGTTCTCTTGCCCAAGCTCATTCCACATGTTTTTCCACTTCTTTTCCGCTTGCTCAAGCTCATTCCCTGTGTTTTTCCAATTCCCTTTCTCCCGTTCACGCTTATTCCCTGTGTTTTTCCAGTTCCCTTTCTCCTGCTCAAGCTCATTCCCTGCGTTTTTCCAGTTCCCTTTCTCCCGTTCACGCTTATTCCCTGTGTTTTTCCAGTTCCCTTTCTCTTTCCCAGTTCCCTTTCAGTTCCCTTTCCAGTTCCCTTTCCAGTTCCCTTTCCAGTTCCCTTTCCAGTTCCCTTTCCAGTTCCCTTTCCAGTTCCCTTTCCAGTTCCCTTTCCTGATGCCATGTGATTTTCCAATGAATGCAGGCCGCAATTCAAAATTGATTGAAAAATAGAAAAATTTCTTTTTCTTCAAAAACCAAACGCGTCTAAGGCAAGTGTATGAAAACACATCAGATCTGGAAAGGGAACTGGAAAGGGAACTGGAAAGGGAACTGGAAAGGGAACTG
>VSDK01008294.1:206110-216235 GCA_009767595.1 Symbiodinium kawagutii | reverse complement strand
CGCAAGAGAATGGACATGGTTCTCGCTCCTGACCGTGGCATCCCAATACTGTCTGGAGGTTGTTTGTCTAGTTGTCCTCCTTTGTTTGATCGCTTAGATATTTTGCCTCTGTGTTCTACGGTCGTTTTTCTTTCATCACCGGGTGATGAAAGAAAAACGACCGTAGAACACAGAGGCAAAATATCGAAGCGATCAAACAAAGGAGGACAACTAGACAAACAACCTCCAGACAGTAGATGGACAAATTAATCAAACCCCGGAATACTTGTCATGTCACGTCCCCCTCCCCCCCATCATTTCAATGTTAGAGGATCGAGTTTGAGTTCGGTCTCTTGGGTTTGATTCATTTCGTCCACTCGCGCCAACCTCATCAACATCAAATCTAACATTGAACTTGGGGGCGCGGGGGCATTGACTTGCGTAAGGGTTTGAAAAATTCGTCCACCTACGGTATCTCCTTTTGCCAACATCTTTTGGGGGGTGGCAAACCCAAGAAGTACATCGCACTAATTATTGGATGCATCATGTGATCACAGGATAGATCAGATGCCTGTGCCCAACTATAAAATGGAAGGGCCTGGCAAGGAAAAAAACACCAACAAATAGTGGCACTGTGCTCTAGAACTCACTTTGTAAGGCTCAGCATCATCAACATCAAACAGTAGTGAGATAGTAATAGTCAACCACAGTCACATATACATAAAAAAGGACGCGCCCCTAAACTCCTTTGACATTTTGAACACCTTTACGCATTTCCCGTTGTGCACACTTGCAAATTACATCGCATGGCAGGGGCTGAAAACGACAGCCATGACTTTCCGCTGGTGCCTCTGCCGTAAGCTCGCAGGACCGCCCGGGGATCCTTCCCGAAGCAGAAGAATGGCCTCAACTTCCCGGCCGAAGGGCTGCTAGGCGGCCGCAACACTGAAACCAACAACAATATATAAGCCCAATGATATTGCATTAAACCAACACCCCCATGATCAACAACAACTTCTGCATGAGCAAGAACACACCGTCAATCGCCACGAAAGAAAACACATTTTTTGCAAAACGTGATGGCGGATCAAAGTATGATAAGCAGAAAAACAGGCAATAGCATCAACAATGCCAAGCTGGATGAATAAATCCCCACATTAGTTAATACCATTTGTGCGTCTAGATTGCTGCCAGTACTCAAGTCCATTAGGAACTCCAGCCCCCCAAATCCGTGATGGCGTGTCATTGGGATGGAATTTGCTGAATGCAATTCGCTCAATAGAAATGTTCCATGCTATCTATTTAGCCCTGTGTCGCTATATCAGCTTCAGCTGGGGCCGGGCGGGCAAGGAGCCTTTTTTCGACTCGCACCGAAGCCTCTTGGAACATCAATCTAGATGCTAGTTATTTTGGAAGATTTTAGTTAGTTGTGCTGTTTCGTAGTTCTTGATGATGTTGTTTCCATGAGCACGTGCCTTCTTGAAGCCGGTATTGCCTGCCATGCCGTGATGTAGCCAGATTTCGCATGGGTAGTTGCAAGTTGTGTCTTGAAACCGGGGAAAAAATGTGGAAGATACATTTTAAAAAATATGCTTTTTTTAGTTGTCTAAAATTCAGTTTTGCGAGCGTGTCCTTGCCCTGGGGGATACTTGTTGCGCTGTGGCAGGAGGTTGCAGCTTATGGCTGTCAATGACTCAGGTGCAATGACATGCCAAAATTTCATGGGACTGGCTGTATGCGGTTTGGAACTGTGCCGAAGGCACTGTCTGCCCGAGAAGATGAAGTACATGATCAGAGCGAAAGCGTAGATGTCGATCTTCTCGTCGTACTGCTCGTAGCGCACCACCTCCGGCGCCATGTAACGCCAGGTGCCAACGCCTCCAGACATCTTTGGAGCACGGTCGTTCCTGCACCACGTTTCAACTTGAGGCGACCCGAGAAGGACAACTTGCAAACACTCCTGAAGAAATGAAAATACAACGGATGGACAGCATACGTTGCAACTAAGAATTGTCAGAAATGTAATCTGTCAGTGTTGAATCATCTTAAATTAGTACAGCACGTCTGCAGTAAAAATCCAACAGCGTTTTTGACACATCGCTTCCCCCTCGAAGCCTTGAAGGCATCACCTTTGCGAGACCAAAGTCACCAATTTTCACCTGGCGCCAGATCAAGGTCTCCCTGAATGCCGTTCCACACATGCGATGCTGGCAATGATATGGAACACCACAAAAGAACCAAACCAATTGACCATGGTTCGTCAAGAGAGTTTCCCCCCTTGATTGATATCTATTTTGTATTTCTCTCTCCATGGCTATCTTATTGTGTGGTTCTATTTTGTTTTTCTCTCTCCATGGCTATCTTATTTTTTTTCCATCGCCGTCAGAGAAGTGCAGCTAAGCTACAGGCTATCTTATTGTGTGGTTCTATTTTGTTTTTCTAGGTCTCTAATGGGTTGCCTTGATCCCATTCATTTACTGATTGAATTCAGCAACGGTTACGCCTCCTATCTCCCACCCTGTTCCCGTCCCTGGGACCATCCTCCGGACTACGGTACATGACTTCGCATGTTGCATGTGACAAATTTGCTGGCTGGGGTCAATGCCCGGTACTCCCATTGAACATCCCATGACCAAATCGGACCAAACTTGTCTTTCTTCAGATGTTCATGTACTCATTTGTGGACTTGGTACGCTAGGTGACGACTCGCATGTCGCATGTGACACCCCTTTGCTCGGCTGGGTTCAATGCCCTTCACCCCTTGAACATCCAATAGATATCATAATAAATGAACACATTAGATCAAATGAGTCTGTCTTGAGTTGTTCAGTCACCCCATTGATGCTTGATGTTGCTTGGTTGGTATTGGCTGCGCTGCGAAGTGTTTCTTGCATTGAATGTCTGCAAATAGAGGAAGAAGCTGGAAGAACACACTTGTGCCAAAGCAAAATTATGATTCCTGTTTCTAAGAAATAAACGCCTGTCCACTGCCAAGTTTCGGAAACCATTCAGGCGGTTCCCAAGAAACATTACGATGTGTTTTTGAATCTGAACCTCCAATCAGTCGTGACAACGTATGATTAAATTGAAGGGAAATACTTGTTGTTTGACTTTTCTTCAGCCAACTGTTTTGCAGTGGAAAAGCAACTAGTGGCATCCTGGACAATAAACTTCTTTGGCAGGGTCGGCATTGATCATTGCGTCTTTTTGGATCCAGAGATCTTTCAATCTACCACACGCCAAAAGTGGGGGCCAGAATGAAGCTAGCTCTGCACACTTTATCACTTCTGCCTCTTTGTAGCACCTTCAGTTTCCCCACGTTTCCTCCCCTGGCCTCCAGATTCCTTGTGAGAAACATGTTCAAGGGCTTCAGGTCACGATGAATGATTGGGTGCGACAGGCCGTGAAGATAGGCCAAGGCATCACCGGTGTTCAGGGCCCAACGCATTGCCAAACCGAAACGTGGCTTGAAGAAACCATCCACGGAGGAGGTCCTCTGTTTCAGCATGTAGGTCCTTGCTGCGCTCTCTTGGCGTTCAGTGACATCTACGTGAGAATTTGATGGTGCAAATGGATGCAGTAAAATTCAGTCCAAGCTGAGAGACTATACCTAAGGAACTCAGTGCCATCCGCACCAGCTACAATTCCATGGGATCCGATCCGGTAGGATTGGAATTGCACGACAAATGCTGACGACAACTAGGGCACGAATTTATCTTGCAAATGGAATTGCCAAGAGCTTGCTATAGCTGAGTCTCGTAGTATTTATTTTGCATCCAAACCAAATGGCCATGCTTATCTGCTGTGTGCCAAGTTGCATTTGGGTGTGTGTGTGTGTGAGGGAAGGGGTGGAGACCAGCAATCGATACATGGGATATGGGGCGGCTGGTCTTTCAAGTGCTACCGCCATCCGTGCTGTGTGCCGTTGCGTCATGTCACGGCTGTGTGCAAGCAAGTGTCTCCACATCCTGATTCTCGAGGAGTTCGATAACCATAAGGGGTCCAGCCGAATCGAGATTTGCCCCAAGCAGCTTGACCAAGCAGGGATGACTGATGTCACTGAGGATGCTGATCTCACTCAATAGATCCTTCAACACAATCTCCTTGCTCTTCCCGTCTTTCTCAAGGTCCACTTTCAGCTGCTTGGCAGCCACCAAGTTCCCCTTCCAGCTTGCAATGGAAACGGTGCTTCTGTAGGTGGTGCAAAGTTCCCTCTTTGCAATGACTTCTTTAGGATCCACTAACAAAGACATCTCGCTCAAGCGACTGGAAATGGAGTCGGAACTCAGCTGCTTGTGGAAATCTTCCGTTATGCCTGTCAAGTCTCCCCCGTCAAAGCTCCACAAAGCAGCTGGGCTTGTCTTTGAAAACCCAAGCGGCCGAGAGATTTCGGGAAATCCTCCCCGATTGAATCGCTCTAAGCCTTCCTTCTGTTGCCTGATGCTTGGTTGCACCTCCTCTCTGATGAGCTCCGCTTTGGCAACTGTGCTGCACTCTGCACCCATGGGTATGAACAGAGATATGGGCAAGCTTTATATCGCTGCGAATGAGCTTGCTCGAGCCTCCCCGCCCTAGAATTTTTGTGTGCAGTCTCGTAGAGAAAGGCAATCCTCACAAATGTGATTTGCTAGAACTGTCCCTTTCGTTTGAGGCCTTTTTTCCCAAACATGTACTGATTGATCTGAGGTTGTGCGGAACACGCTCAAAGCAAACAAACGCAGGTTGGCAAAAACTATTCCTCTGCTTGCGTTTCTTCCTCGTCAGACTGTTGTATCAGTATACGCACTTGTGACCGCGGCCCGCTGGGACTCTCACGGACACAGGCCCGCTTAAGATGAGCCAGTTCCGACACTCATCGATATTCAACCGCCTTCTAATATTTGCAAATGATTTCAATATCAGCAATGAATCATAGTTAATCCCTGTCCATCCCTTCAAGGTGAAAGAAAAGAGGTGCCCTTAATCCCTTTGCCAAAAAATGTGAAGACCTTTGAAAACACGAAAGAATTCAGTGGCGGGTCATTGGCCTGGAGCAACACGGAGGGCTGCACCCAGTGGAAGACCTTCCAAACAGGAAGCAGCCAGGCCTGCGACGGCAACAAGCACAAGAATGACACAACAAAACCAATGACCAGCTTACAAGGGAGGGGACCAGAGCCACGACCAGCAGCACCAGAACCACACCACTACCATCACCAACCAAACCAACACCACCACCACCACGACCACCACCACCACCGCCACGACCACCATCACCGCCACGACCACCATCACCGCCACGACCACCACCACCATCACCAACACCAACAACAACACCATCACCACCACCACCACCACCACCACCACCACCACCAACAACAACAACAACAACAACCACCACAACCACCAACCGCAATGACAAACAGCTGTTGCAAAGAGTGCGGGCCCACCTGAATAGCCCGAAGCCCATCGCAGACTCGGGGTCCTTGGAGAACTCCTACAAGAAGTCAACAAAGCTTTGAGCTCCTCACTGCGATGAACCTCACCAAACTTCAAAAAACAACGCCCTGCCGCAGGTGTTAGAAGCGCCACAGGTGCTTCAGCGTTGACTCAATTTTGGGGCTCTGCAAGATTTTGCAAGCACTGTTGCACTGCACCCGTCAAACGGTGCGGGCCATTCATTGGCCAGTGACTTTACAATGTCAATTTGCACACTGCGCTGAATGCATGCAAAATGGCATGCAATCAAAAAGTGCAAAATGCCATGAGATTGAAAAGTTCAGATCCCACAATTGAATGGAGCCGAGAGCATTTTCGTATCTATTCATGATCTCCAAAGGCTCCAAATTTCAGGAATCGAACACTATTCAAACAAAAGTCTCAGAAGCCGAATTCGGTTGACCTCTGTCTGGTACGACTATGCTTATATTATATCGTGCTTTCAAGAACATGGCTGCGGGGCTGGCTTCTTTCTTGTTGCTTCTGTATGTTTCACTCCTTGCTGTATTTATTTGTGCAGCACTGCAGCAAGTATACACATGTCTCGCCAAAAAAACGAAACTGACTTCTGCAGGAAAGAATCCTGCCCAAATAGGGTCAATGTAGTAAATATATGAACTCAAAATATATCAAAAAAAATGTACAAAAACTATCTATATAAGCTGCTGCATTCTGCTTCTACAATGTGACCCCCTGTTGATTGCAACATTTTGACAGCCAGAGATCTGCAAGTAGCGAAAGGCGCAAGGCCATCCACGATATTCACGCTGCAGTTTCAGCAGCCGAAAATCAAACTGCGCCAGGAACTGAAGGTTTATAGTCTTGCCAGTTGGGCATGGCAGCATAACCATAGAAACTTGGTAGAATCACAGCTCGCGTCCCTCTGGTACTTGGGACCGGCCAAACAAATTTGTGGTTCATCGTGGTTCATGTTCTGTGATTTTCGAGCTTGTTTGGTCATTTCCTTGGGGGTTCTAATGAATCAAAATCTTTTTAGAGGACTGTCAAGGACACCTCGAAGCACCTAGCGACCACAAGCTGTTGCACAGCTTGATATTTTTCTCTCTTTTTGAGGCATTCTAATGCATTTGTTGGACCATGTTGGACCTGTTGCCTTTGAATTTGCACACACAAGCAATATCCAGCACACCTCCCCACTTCAAATGAGGCTGTCAAACACACAAGCATCCCGTGCCGTGTGCCTAGTGAGGAGCGGTTGGATGGAACATGGAACAACCCAGCCACTAAACCCCGTCAGCATGCGCTAACAATCCATGCTTGTACAGCTGCGGGTGCCAGAGTGGGCTGGGCCTTCCCCAATGCTTTTGCATCAGTCTAGGCAAAGCTAGGCACCTAATAATACCCAGAACTTCCTCAGGGAAAAAACATGCGGTTCTATGCTGCTTGTATCGACAAGAGTGGCTGCTCCGAAGAACACAGGAAAGTCCTGCTGATTCGATGTCTTTCAAATCTTCAACTAAGCTTTACTAGCTCATGGGTCAAATGAAATTCTGGAACAGACCCTGTCTGCCGAAAGTGTTGGCAATAAATGAGTTTGAGCAGAGATCAGGTGGAAGTTCCAGCTATTCAGGGAGAAGAATTGTGAGCGTAACAGCTGCGAAACCAAAGGTTCGGACCAGCCGCTGGATTCTACACATTGAGAACCAACATCCTGCATGTCCTGTTCAAGCGGTCTTATATCTAAAGAGAAGCATGCATATTTCATGCATATATTGAAGATATCTCTGCACCAGGGATAAAACCTTTGACAGCTGATTGGCATGTTCACAGATTCCCACAGATTGCATGCTTCTCATGACTGCGAGCACCTGTCAAACGTGAACAAGTCAGGACACAGAGTCCAACAGAGCACAGGATTGCGCCCTCAAAGAGATACCAAATGGCCCCATATTGATTGGCACATGTTGGCAGCAATCTGAAAGCGAAGACTCAAAGGAAAGTCCTGACAGAAAGCAATGATATAGAAAAGGGTAGCCTCCCCCTCAAATATTCTATGCTGCCCTACAAGGGCCCGTCCCGCACATCACAGCAAAGAAGACAAATAGGCATTGCGAAGTCCCCCTGGCCACAGCCTTCGCTGTTGTCCTTTGGGCGGGGGCTTTTCCACTCACATACGTGAATAGGGACAGTATGCGCCAAGAAAAACAAAAACTACTGTGGAACATGGTAAAGAATCAAAAACTGCCGAGACTTCGAATGACTACAACAGGTCGGGGTCCTTTATGTTCGCTTTGGCCGCTGAATCAACGCAGAAGAAAATCAAGGATACAATGGATGCAATGGATACAGCTATATTGTCAAAAGCCTTCCACATTCAAGTCACACTGTCTCTGTTTTGGACCTTCGTTTCCATGTTCTAATGGTCATGATATCTTGTGAAGGTCATCACTGCCGACATGCTTCGCTCAGTGGTTTCATCGAAGCCTATTGGCCCATAGCCGTGCTAATAGCCAAGGATATTGACGAGGCGCTCCCCTCAGGACCCAGATCCCAGTGGCCAACGGTCACAACATCAGCGTGCAAAAATCCAAACATATCGTAACTTGCCAGCAGGAAATGGGCTTGTTTTCGAATATCCAAGCAGTCACACTGTATTACACTGCTCCTCCCGCAAGGGCAAGGCTGACATACAAGTATCATGAATCATGACATACGAATATCTGCCATTAGGCAATTAGTGGTACTTATGCTGAAAAACGCTGGGCACAATCAGCTACGAAAGCCTAGTCTGCATGTGCATCTTCAAAGAATGCAAATCAAGATAAAGATCGGCCGAGAGACAGGGCCTGCCTGCTTTTTGCAATCCTTTTTCAAGATGATTTAGACCAACACGACGGGAGGTTTTCTTCACTTTCACACGGATGTCCCTCAATGTTGTCATCCTCAGAGTAGCGAAGCAGCATGATGCACAACCATGCAGCACGGGAGGCGAAACCCAACAAAAAACAAGTCCACCAAACCGACAATAAACAAAATTTCAAACCCTACAGATCTCTACAGATCTCTACAGTATCACCCTGTTTCCCTTCCAACATCTTCCGACTGCTGCCTGCTTGTTCCCCATCTGCCGGGTGGCGCTCTGATGCGGTCTCTAGTTTTTCTATCACCGATTCCCCTCCTTCTCTATAATTATCCTCCTCCTGTTCCTGTGTGATTGCAAGCTACTTGTTGGGTCACTGCTCGGCAGTGTCCTGCACTGGACATTGCCACCTAGTGCTGCAATGGACTATCCGAAACACATACTATAATTTGCACCAGCTGAAAATCGGAGCAATGTCAAACCAAATGTCAGAAGAACCCAAAGGAAAGGTCAAAATTTATACTTAAGAAAAACTCTGATCTAGGAGAAAGCGTGAGAATACATGGGACAAAAATGTCAGAATAGATGCCCTTGTTGTTTTAGGGTCCTGGGAAATGTTTGAAATACCTATGCCAGGATGCGCCGGAACATGTCAGAATGTATGAGCAAAATGGCAAATCATCATACCTTAACAGGTCAATCATCATGTCTTAACAAGTCAACCATCATGTCTTAACAGGTCTTGCAGCAAGGAACATCAACATAATACATCAACATATATTCCACAGAAAATGTCACACCATATGATTGTCAATCAGGTTCGTGTGACAATTGATGTTAAAGCCGATGTCAGATGTCATATGGGTGGCATGCCAGATTATCCGGATTTGCCACGGCAATTCATTTTTTGTGCTTATGTTGTCACCTGATTAATGTGGAAAGAGGTTCGCTTATGCCTGTCATTTTGGGCTCGCTTGTGCCTGTCGAAGGCTCTTTGTCTTGTGTGTAGCATGACATGCTTTGCTTTCAGGAGTGGCAGCACATATGTGTGCATCCATGAATGATAGATGTCTGGGTAGTATGTCCAGCACCGAAATTTTCCTTGGCTCTTCACAGGCGCGAGATGGGTAGGGGGATGGCTGATCCTAATGTCAGGGGGATGGGTGATCCCTGGAGTGGGATGGATGATCCGAAATGATGGAGGGGGATGGATGATCCCAATTTGAGGGGGATGGATGATCCCCCTGCCCTTCTGGGCTGGCTCTGGGCGTGCACGTGAAGCACGTAGTACACAAGGATGTGTACCAGCAATCTCCAATCAGAATCGGCAATGCTGATGTTCACATGCGGATTTCTTTTTCTCCCCCAACATTGCAGGCCAGTGGAATCTTTGATTCGTGTAGCTTGGACTCTAGCAGTCGCTGATTGACCTTTGAAGTGCACGCACGCATTCCCCCTTCTTCTTGTAAGCATCGTGTGAAGTGATCAGAAATATGTAAGTATCGTGTGAGGTGTAAGCATCGTGTGATGTAACCATAGTGAGTACTCATTTTTCACCCGCCGCGCCGCATCTTCAAGATCATCCTGTCATCTGGATCACCATCATTATCATCATCATCATCATCATCATCATCATGATCATCATCATCATCATCATCATCATCACCAAAGTGAGTACTCATTTTTCACCCGCCGCGCCGCATCTTCAAGATCATCCTGTCATCCACACGAACGGTAACATCCCACCCAACCCCCATCCCCCCTGTAGGATCAACTTGGCTTGAACATCCACACGAACAGGCACATCCCGCCCCACCCCACCCCCAACCCCCCATAGCATCAACTTG
>VSDK01008294.1:140349-205831 GCA_009767595.1 Symbiodinium kawagutii | reverse complement strand
GGGGGGGGGGGGGGGGGTGGCATGTTGCCGTTCGTGTGGATGCTCAAACCAAGTGGATGCTACGGGGGGGAAGGGGGTGGGGTGGGGTGGGAAGTTACCGTTCATGTGGATGTTCAAGCCGAGTTGATGCTACGGGGGGTGAAGGGGGTATTTTCACTTAGGGAAACCCTGAAAGATTTGCATCCTGTGTCATGTCCCTGTGTGCAACTTGTTTGGAACGTTGTGTGGCGTGCGCCCACCACCCCCCCATCCCCACCCTTGCATCCTGTGTCATGTCCCTGTGTGCAGCTTGTTTCGAACGGTAAAACATCCCCCCCACCCCACCACCCCCCCATCCCCACCCTTGCATCCTGTGTCATGTCCCTGTGTGCAGCTTGTTTGGAACGTTGTGTGGCGTGCGCAAGTGAGCCCAATGTGGCGTGCGCAAGTGATCCCGGACCCGATTAATGTCACCTGCTTAAAGCAACATGTTTTCCAGGCAAAATTTGGGGGTATGTACTCCTCTTGTTGACAAATCGGTTTTTGAGGAAATCCAAGTGTTTTTTCTTCCTACCACTACTTACCACTCGGCGTGACTCCTACCACCACCTCTTCCCTCTCTGCCTAGATGGGGTGCCATAATTCGCGCTACCAACGGAAAAGCACATAAGCAATAATCACCAAGCAATTAATGAATGTGATACGATTGCAAATCCATATATTGCTAATCATTCATTAAACATGAATAAATCAAAGATTGCAGGCGAAAAGCAACGCATTGCTAAGCAAAATTTGTTTCTCTTACTATATGGTGAACATTTGTGAAAACTTGACTACTATTACAAAGAGCCTGGGTGAGTGTAGGGTGGGATGTTTATGCTGGTCATTTTATAGTGGGGGCTGTCCGGGGCCTGTATGAAATCAAAACATCCAGGATAATGCACACGGGAACAAGCAAAACGCACGGGAAGTTTGGTATAAAATGCCCTATGAAATGCCTACATCCGAGTGGAAAAACGCTCCCCATACCACGGGAAAAATGTAAAATCACACAATGACCTGGATGCATGCTATGAAGTGCTACATCTGAGAACGGTGAGCCAACACGAGCCAAGATAAAAACAACAACGTTTGGCTGTATGTTTTGCATCCATCCGGCTCGTGATACCTAACACCTTGACCACACAGTTGGAGAAAACCCACTAAAGAAAACCACATGTCGTGCCTATGAATTGCTTCCTGCCAACTACTACATGTTTCTTCAAATTAGCACTCTATACTGTATGAAGTGCCTCTATCCAACTTGTTTTTTATACATGGAAAATAGGTGTGGATGTTGCATCTTATACCAAACAATTTCACTATAGAATGCCTACAAAAATGCCATGGATTCACCATTTCATACTGTGTAAACATACTGCATTCTATAGGGCTCAATCTCCCGGGATTTACAAAGAGATTTCCCCCGCTCTTACTAGTGCCTCCACACCTAGAGACCTGAAGTTGCTTGACACTTTTGTTCCAAACAAAGCAGTCACTGAATGTCACTGAGGGTCTGAAGGGTGTCAGAGAGCTTGTCAGGTTTTGTTACCCTCAGAATCCCCTGTTGAGAGTTGTCAGGCCCTCAAGAGATTTGTCAGTTGATCCACTGTTTGAGAAAGTTGCCTGGCGCCAAAAAAGAATAAAATAGAGGGGATAGAGGGGGTGTCGTTAGTGTCGATTGTTACGGAGGGTGCACACTACACAGGGGCAAACTTCAATCGCTCATCGCTGTTCGCAGAATGCTCTGAGGCAGGCAAGCTTCAACCCCGGCGCTGGCATAACGGACAGTGCGTCCACGCATTGCTGTGCAGAGGGTCTTTCTTTGGGATCGAAATGCCAAACGGAAGGCAGGAAGGCCCTGAGCTCTCGAGATCCCACGGAAGAATCAAGAGATGGACGAGGCTCTTCACCTGACGGAGTCTGAAGAATTTTCGAGAAATTTCCGGTTAAAAGGTAAAATTGGTTGCTATGTTTCTATCTTTCCAAGAGATTCAAACCAAAAAAAAAACAAACACACGCACACGCATCAGACTGGCTGCACTAGCAATTGCTCATTGCAAAACAATGCAGCCACATTTGCACATGTGTGCCTCTGTCGTATGCTTCCAAGACAGCCCGAGGATCCCTCCCGAAGGAATAGAATGGCCTCACGTCACGTCAGGAGACCAGAATGGCATGCACCGTTTCAGCCCAGCTGACACTGGCAAGAAGGATGAAAGGGGTCTGCATGGCCTACGCTGATGGACTGGGATAACAAGAACATTTTGCCAAATCACAGCAGCAACACCACCACCGACAACAGCGACGACAACGGCCGGGATGAGGAAGTAACAACATTGGCAACGACAACCAACATAAACAACCTATATAAGCACATGGGCAAAAACATGCAAAAACAAAACAATAAGAACAACACCAATAGGAATAACAAAAAACGACGGCAAAATCACTTCCACCAAAATATAACAATGATATATTCTGTATGGGTACCACTCATCGGCAACAGCAGCAACAGCAACAGCAACAACAACAACAACACCAACACCAACGACAACCAACAAACAGAAACAACAACCAACAGCAGCAACGACATGCAACGACAAGGCAAGGCCGGAGGCACTGTTTGCCCGAGAAGATGAAGTACATGATCAGAGCGAAAGCGTAGATGTCGATCTTCTCATCGTACTGCTCGTAGCGCACCCCCTCCGGCGCCATGTAGCGCCAGGTGCCAACGCCTCCAGACATCTTTGGAGCACGGTCGTTCCTGCACTGCAAATGTTTACGGAAAATCGCGGAAAAACAAAATCTACAGACTCAGAGACTTGATCCAACTTCGGCACGGCACAACTCACTTGGACCACCGACATCCACCAATGGCATTTGCGAATCACATGTTACTTCGAAGCAAAGCAGAGCTTCCTTGCTGTCACCGGCATGACCTTGGCCAAACCGAAGTCGCCAAGTTTCACCTGGCACGAGAGCATCGCATTGTGCTTCTTCCGGGACCGTTCCGGGCATTGCACTGCATCCATTTGCTGATGTGCATCAAGCACACTCAAAAACGTCTTGATTGTAACAATCAATGATGACATATATGATGACATATTCATGCCACTTGTCACAGCCAACTGTCAGTCACCAGTGTTTTCCGCCAATTGGCCTCCAGATTCTTTGTGAGAAACATGTTCAAGGGCTTCAGGTCACGATGAATGATTGGGTGCGACAGGCCATGAAGATATGCCAAGGCATCACCGGTGTTCAGTGCCCACCGCATTGCCAAACCGAAACGTGGCTTGAAGAAACCATCCACGGAGGAGATCCTCTGTCTCAGCATGTAGGTCCTTGCTGCGCTCAACAAACGTGATCAAACGTGCATCAATAACTGAACATTCGCAGTGACACGCACTGTATGCACGAGAGCCTAAGAAATAGATTCAATAGATACAACAGCTGCAGCACCAAAAGCACACATGCAAAATCATGCAAGCCTTTGCAATGTGTAAATCACCACATTGGCTGAAATAGAAATCTATATAGCTCATTGACACATGCGAACCCCTATGAAATTTGTGTCAAATGTGCCGGTGCCGATATTCCTCCATTCCTCTTACCTCTCTTGCCTTGCACCACCCAACCACGAAAGGCTAAGCACACTGAGAACATTGACAGGTTGGTATATAAAGTATTGCAGTTTCTGTTGCATATTGCTTGCAAGTGTCTCCACGTCTTGGTTCTCAAGGAGTTCCATCAGCATGATGGGTCCAGCCATATCCACATTTGCACCGAGAAGTTTGACCAAGTGGGGGTGAGAAATGCGACGGAAAATGCCAATCTCATTCTTCATCTCATTCAGCGCGCTCTTCTTCGCCTCCACATCTTCTTCCAGGCTCTCTTTCAGCCGCTTTGCTGCCACCAAGTTTCCATTCCAGCTCGCAGTAAATACTGTGCTCTTGCAAGTGGAACTCAATGCTTTCTTCGCAACAACTTCTTTCCCTTCGACTGAAGGCTTGGTGCCAAGCACAGCCCTCTCGGGCACTCCCAAACACATGGTGGGCAATTCTGACTACGCTCTGGGCACTCAAGTTGTGAATCTTGGGGGCGAGGAGCCTCCTTCCAAGCCTGCTTAAAATCTTGCGGAAATATGCATCAGCTGCTGGCTTCGAGACAAAATTTGTTTGGGACACAGGCTCTGTCTTGACGAATCATCCACCTCTTGTCTTCCGGTCAAGAACCCTAAACATCCCTAAACATTTGCCTGAACGAAGCCAGGCAGCAATTCTTTGAGTTTCAAAGTAGAACAAAGGTGTTCTTTTTGCTGTTTTTTTTGTTTGCCTCAATCGCCGCTCTAATTCCCAAACCAAAGTCACAGGCAGTCCTTCCGGGTACAGCAGCATGAGACCGCAGCTTGTCAGGGCCCGTGCCCATCAAAATCTCCATGAGGGAACTCGCTGGGGGAAACACGCTCAAAAAATCTGCTCATTGGACTCCGGTTGAGCTGCCGTCTTGCATGGAACAGCTTGATTTCAGCACCTGCCTATCGCCAATGGTATCTTGACATCGGAGCTCCAAAAGTGATCTCTAATATTCTCTTATCTAGGAGGCCCGGACAATGTCATCCAATGCAAACTCATATGTAAGGGAATGAGGAATTCATACTTCCAAGCCATTCTTCATGCCACAAAAATGACGTTTTAGCCGTAATTCTGTCATTCAATGGCTCTGTCTGCAAGGAGTCATTTTTTCCATCACTTTCCCACACGCGCAGTTGGTCTAAGTGCACGGTCTCCCATTAACGGTACAGGTGTCAAAACTCTAGTGCAAGTTTATGCCGCTGTCGTCTCTACCACTTTCATCTCCTGGCAGGAGCGATGCATGGAATGAATTCTTAAAAGCATGACGATCTGATCAAACTTCTAAGCTCATAATGACAAGAACTGCGCTGCACCTTTTGATCTTTCCACCATCGGCTTCAAGAAGACCAATCGTGATGACCCAAGTGCCAACATGTCGCAATGGCTTTCAAGTACAGTATAAGTATACCTACTGTGACTATAAAATATATACACATACAAAATGCATCAAAGCTAACATTCGGCATTAGATGGCATTAGGAGATGCATTAGGTGCATGTGTCAGAACGCATGGCTTGAACTTCTCCTCACCCTCGGCTTCGCCCTCTGGGGCAGGCTGGTCACGGAGAATCAAAACCTGCAACCGTCCATGAGGGTGGACGGATGAATGGTGATAAGTGGCGGTCACTATCCCAACGGTGGTCGTCATTAGTGGTGCTAATGATGAAACAGTGGTGATTAAGAATGATTAATATTGATTAATGACGATTGATAATGATTGATGGAGGTTACTGGGAGTACATCCATGGCAATGGTGCGTAATTATAGCAATGGTGCTAAACAAATTGAATAACAAACAATGGTGCTTAATTAGCTGATAACAAAAGTCGATCAGCATGTTAATGGTTCATAGTAGGGGATCATGCTGATGATTTATTGACCTATTTCCAGCAAGTTTCCCCGTTCTGGTGGTCATCACATGTCACACCTGCACTAGCTAGCAAGTCGAAAGGTTGATATTCACGTGACATAGATCCAGGTTTGCCAATAGTTTCATTCCAAAATGGGCAAAAGTCTCAGTCGTCTGAGTCTCTGGCGTTTCCATCTGCGTTCACATCCATCAGGATGTGCTCGCCCTCTCTAGTGGGCTCCTGTCACAGCTGAAAAGATGTTCCTGAAGCCGAAGCGTTGCCAAGTCTTCCATCGGTTTTCATGCTATTCAAAATCATCAAATGAAATCGGATCCAATTGGGGCAGGGCTTTCTCTGGAAGATGAAAAAGGCATATCGACAGTCACCTGGGCCAGTTCTGTCCTTCAAAAATGACTCTGCCAGCTCATCCTCTACCAATCGCATGATAGCCCGCCGCAAAGGCCGTGCGCCGTAGGTGGGGTTGAAGCCCTCATCTACAACCTCTGCGGGGCAACTGTGCCATGTGGCATTGCTATGACGCGTCACCGGTCAGCCAAGAAAACAGCTGTGCAACACATCTGTTGAAGTCACGCTTGTGTCAACCAACAGATTGACCAAGGAGAATGCCTTCTGCTTGAACTTGTCAGTCATCCGCAAGTGGATGCCTTCGCTCGAGCTAGGAAAGACTGAGAGAACCTGCTGGAATTCAGGACTATCTCCTCGATTGATTTGAACAAAAGTAGGCTACGAGAAAACTAAAGCATCTTGACCATATATGGGTACAGTCCACGTACACATCACATTCCGGTTCATCAGCGTCATCATCATTTGCAGCAGGGGCATCATTGTCATCATCCAACAATCCAACACGTCCAACACCATTAATTGCACTGCTCAGCCTCTCTCTTTTGTACGGCCGAAGGTCTTCTTAAACCTGGGAAAAAACATTGCAGTGCACGCTTCAAGTCCACTCACAGGAGAAGTGCACTGTGAGAGCTTGCAGCACTTCGCATGTGTCTGTGATGTTTCTTGAATAAATAAGTCAGAGGTTCCCTCCCTTGCTCTGTTGCTGTAAGTGCAATGTGCCAGGTTCTTTGATGTTTCTTTCGGAAGAAGACAGAACAAGGGTTGCAGACCGTAGGGTTCCTTGATACAAATTCATACACATTCGATATCCTCCGAACTAATTAACGCTAAAACCCCCCCATAGACGACTCTGCTTGTAACATGTTGAGTCGATTCGAGTTGCTCCATGCTGCATCAATGAGCAAACTCAGATGTTGCGACTTTGGGTCTCCTCAGACTCTCCAAGACACTCCAACTCCGCGATCTGACTCACTTCGGGCTTGGTCAGTGATCTGAAAACGATCACCTCACAACCCCAACCCGGCGCCCGTGCCGATGCGTGGCAATGAAGATGTTGAAGAGTTCAGTGATGCTACGAGAAGGAGTGTTTGATCACCCTTGTGTTTGATAGTGGGTGTCTACCCTTGTTTATGGCCTAATTCACTGTTACCCTGATTTACGTACCTTAATGGCACCTGCATGATATCCACAACATTCCACATCCCACTTCAAGCCCAACCTCATCCAATCGATTCAGGAACTCCGGCTTGAAGAAGTTCTTCAGCCTCAAATGTCCAACTGGCTGCATTTGATTTCTGACAATCTCCTCGCTGCAATCAAGATGCTCGTCGAATACAAGCGTTTTCAAACGCTTGTAGCTGGAAGTTTCGGCATCATCACCATCCTGGACAACAATCCGATCTCTCCAAAATCAGCTTCACTCAGTCAAGCTGAGTTACATATGCCATGCCATCAATCCAAAGGTCAAATGCATGATAAATTTCTCGTGATTGTCACTTAAATAGTCAGCACGATTAGGCTACCCCAACCATTGCCTTATCTGTCCCCATTGCCTTATCTGTCCCGGGCATGCAATTCAAGCATGACTGCTCTGACGAGCGAGTGATTAATGATAGAGTTTGATAGACAATATCAAGCCTCGAAAGCTCTTGAAGTAATTAGATGCCAGGATTGAGATCATAAACATAAATAAACCCTGGGCTCAAACCATGAAAAGAACCATCAAGTCGCTCGCAATGCCAACAATGCCAGTCTGAAATAAACTCTAGCTCAAAGTCGCTGCAAACATAGGCAACTTAAAAAATGATCATCATGGTAAACTGCAATGACACTCCTTCTATCATAGAACAAAGGACAAGTAAGTGCTTGCAACTTGACGATACATGCAACTGAAGGCATACGGAAACGCTTAAGCCATGTTTATCGCCGGAGATCCCCCGCAGTTATGAGTTCAACCTATTGAACCCGTGAAAAGCTTCGTTCCAAGCTCTCATATCTGCCCATGGTAGCCATGGGTACCCTCCCTAATTGGGGTCGTGCCGAACTCTATCCCTGCGATCCTCAAGTCCAGAGAAGCCAATACCTCCTCCGCCCTGGATGCCCTTCTCAATGGCTTTGGCACCCACGTTGGAAGTCCTCAGCTGAGCCATGCATAGCCATGCATAGCCATGCATAGCCATGCATAGCCATGCATAGCCATGCTACAGTTTCACTTTCAAACTTTCTACTTGACGTCCATCTGGACTTCACCTACCAAAATTTGCCAAGTTTCATGATAATGAGCGCGTTCTTGAAAGACACGACTCGGCCCTTTGAGTCTGTGAGCCGGCCGTCCTGCACAGATCCAGCAGTGAAAATGACTGAATTGTGAGCTGCGTGCTGGTCGCCTCCAAGATCTGAAGCATCAGGTTGAAGACATCTGGGTGTGCTTTCTCCACCTCATCAAAGAGCACCAGACCTTGGTACGGTGCTCAAGTGCTCAACAGGTTCCTACCATTTCTCATACCTCAATATCCCAAAGGCTTTCGATTCTGAAGTGGCACCCGATTCACAAGGCTTGGCACAAGACCTACGACTGCGTGGTGCATCTCTGCAGCTCAGCAGCTGTAAGGCTTTCTACGGATGCCATCTGTCAACTGGCTCTCCTCGTCGTAGCCCACGTAGCCGGGAGGGCTGCCGATGAGCTTGGACACCGTGTGCCGCTCCATGAACTCCGACATGTCCAAACGAATCATGGCTTCCTCACACATCAGCCCAGTTGAATCCAGTTGATGTTAGTTCACTCGTGTTGGCAACGCAATTGTCTCACCAAGTCAAAGCAGTGATATATCATAGATCATCCTGTAGAGGGACTCACTTAGTCTCCATTGCGCCTTCTTACAAAACCTAGAGTATCAGTGATCAGTGTATGTGCCCCGGGTCCGAGTCCTCCTTGCCAAAGTAGGCTGCAGCCAAAGCTTTACAAAGCTCGGTCTTACCAACTCCTGTCAGCAACGAATGCGGCGAATCCAAGTTCAGTGCGAAACACCATCATCCGGCCTGTAGGTCCGCAGAAAATGAAGGAGGCAATGGGTCGATTTGGATTCTTCCTCGGATCGTAAGCACTTGCAAGTGCCAAACGCCCTCCAAATGAATGAACTGCTGGCTTCACAAAACATTCTTTTCGGGCTTCACAAAAAATGAGCCTCCCATGAAGCCAGCTAGCAAATGCTAACAACACTATGTCTGAGCGCTGACCTACTTAAGTGATCAACAAATGGTTTATGCTTGATGTTTGCACTCAATCCGTGAAACTCATAGGTCTTACAACTACCGCAGGGGCTTCGATCGGATCGACGTCTGCTACTCTGCAAAGCATCCAGACAGATTCCCTACTTGCACCAAGGCACATACCTAAACTACATACACGGAGCATCAAGGACTGTCTACCAGATTCCCATCGGGATCGTCAGGAGACTTGCTTGAGCTGTTTAAATGTGACAGTGATTAGTTGTTTGTTCTTGACAATTCTCAACTCACAAACTCGAAGGCTTACTGCTTGAAATCTAGTGGGGCCAACTCAGTTATACTTAAGACAAAATAGACAAACATGAAGGCCAATATACGAGAATGCCTTTGCTGCACGCAGCCTTCAAACATCGATAACAATGAAAGCCCCGTGATCTAAAGAAAGGCACATTTTTCTGGAAAATGGTCTAAAACAACGGACGCAACAAGCCTTGCTGAGGCATCTTAATCTTAAGTTATACAGGCCTACAAACTTAACATCTTAATTCTAAATCCTCCCAAATCCCTGGCACCCCAACAAAATTCACCCTAAATCTCTGGCACTTTCCAAGGAATCTCCGAAAAAACGGTGAAGGAATCACAAGGACCCAATCCAAATCCTGAGCCACTCCAAAATTTGGAGTGAGCCACTCCCAGGGACAAATCCTGAGCCACTCCAAAATTTAGTACCAAAATGTATCAAAACCCCATCCAGTCCTGAGCCAAGGCTCAATCCCGCGCGGGCACGTCGCACAGCCTTGGCCACCGCAGTCACCGCTTCGTTCTGACCGATGACGCGGCTGTGGAGCACCTGAATCGCCGAGCCTTGGAGTTTGAATTTCGATCTTTTTTAATTTTAGATTGGTACAGTTTATAATAAGTTTATAATAAGTTTATAATAAGTTTATAATGTTTCATGTTTGTGTTTCCAGCGCCGTCACATCCAGACCCTCTTTGAGGGAAAAACATGGTGTATTATAGTAGTGCAATTGTAATGTATTAGACTATATATACTCTCTCTCTCTCTATGATTAAACACTATATGTAATCACCTGTGTGTGTTTTTTTGATTATGTTTACCCAGGTGATAAAAGTCAGAAATGTATTGATTTGAAATTGATGTAATGAAATGAATTCAAATTTCAAAGAGAAATTTATGTTTGACTTGATTTTACGAACTGTTTGATGCAATTTAAATTGTACATCAATGTACTCTGCTTAATGTAAATGAACTGCTGATACTGCACATCAACTTTGGCTTGGTGCTTGGGACAAACGAAGAAAGAAAGATGTGTTGCAGCCTCCACATGTCACTTGCTGGCCCAAAGAACGCATTCCTTTTCTGTCTGTCTCACCTAATCGCACTATGTTGCATTGCTGTGAGTCTGACACTTCCTCAAATGCAAATCCAGGAGGAAAGGGCCATCAGTAAGCACCACACCTTGGCCGAATACTGAGCTTCAAACCGTCCTCCCGAACCAAACACTTCGAGGGACAAAAGCCTTCACTGGTCTTTTGACTATCTTCGATCAATGCTTGCCTGCTGCTTGTCAAAGAATGTGAATTGTGAGGTCTAACGACTTGAGGTAGCAATGACGCTTTTGAGTGCTGGAATCTTTGACGAAAAGTGCTAGCTTTCATCTCCAACAACTTCAAGTCTGAACTTTGCAAGCAGTTGGTTGCAAGTAGTTGCCCTTGTACTGCGGAGGGTGCAAGAGTGCAAGAGCAAAGAGCGGAGCTATGCATAGTTGTGTAGCCTTTGTACACCGTGTTAAGCGGTGCCAAGCAACTTAGCAAGTTTCTTAAAATTTGGAGCATTCGGCCGTCTGCCAGTCACATTTGGGCGCACGCATCCTGACCCGAGTTCAAACGAACACAGCTCTAAGTGTGAGTCATGTTTTCTATGGTGTGAAAATGCAAGACATTGCACTGCTCAGAATGGTTGTTGGCAAAAAGGAAGGCCGAGTGCAGTGATGCCAAACTGGTATCGAATTCTTCGAATTAAACTGCAGCCCCTTCCGAGGGCCACAAAAATGACCCGGTTCATCTCCGCTTTCGGCGTGTCCATCTTTGCAAGGTATCTCTCCTGGGCAGATCATGCTGTGGCCTGGACTTCCCATCTGAGCATATCTGAGATTATCTGAGCATATCTGACCAAATCTCAGCTGCCAAGCTTCAATCCAGGAGGCTTCATCGGCTTCAGCCGTTCAAGGCATTGCTCCGCCGAGAGCCGCTCCTCTGGATCTCTGTGCCACAGATTCGCTAGGAGCTCTTGCAGTTCACAGCTTCCAATGCAGTCGAGCGATGGTCGAGGTTCTTTGCCTGGGCCAGGTCACAACGGGTCACAACGGGTCACGCCGGGCATCCATAGAAACAGGGCAAGTTCAACTTAGTTCATGCAAGCGCATCTTGTTTGGGCCTTGGAATTCCAACATGTTCCAACTATTGCTTCCATCCATTTCGCAGATGTAAAGCCAATGGTCTAATCAAGTACCGAGAGCTTCCATATACACGAAGGAAGCTAATGGTATCTAGAGGTGATGAAGCTGATTGAAGCTGCTAAAGGATTGTTTATTAAGTGTATGTTTGATGATGCAAAAAGTTCATCAAATAATTTTCTCAGCTGCCAACCTTCGATGTAGGCCTTCAGAATGGCCTCACTCTCACTTCCCCAAGCAAACCAGGGCCTTGGCGTACCAAAGGCACAAATGAATCATCTCGCCCAAGGCATGGCAAATCATGGCAGGCTTACAACGTCAATGGACATCCGAGGTGGCGGAGGACATCACACGGTTCAGAGTGAATATAGTCATCGCAATAGTCGAATATCACATAAACAAATAATTCTTCCACAATTTTAGATTTAATTCGCAAAAGTCAATCATCTAAAATACCTTTCTTTCATCCCCTCGATGTAACCATCCCAATATAAGTGACCAAAAAGGCCAACCAAACTCGACCAAGGCACTGTTTGCCAGAGAAGATGAAATACAAAATCAAACTGAACGAAAAGATGTCCACTTTCTCGTTGTACTGCTCTTGCCTTGCCACTTCTGGAGCCATATAGCGCCATGTGCCGACCAATCCACTCATCAAAGGTGCCGGAGGTGAGTTCATACTGTGCCTGCAAGGCGCTTCAACGGTGCCAATGCAGGTCGCAGGCCCAGCTTCCTGATCTGTATCTTCAGTCAATTCAATCTGTGATGTCATTATCTATCCAGATCTATCCAGATCTATCCAGCTATCTATCCATTATAGTCTCTTCATGTTATATCTCCCTCTCTCTCTATCACCATCCCGGAAGTTCAGCTGCACTGAGAGCGAGAAAGCGGCCCAATATGCAAAATAAAAGCTGCAACCAGTGACGTTTCCTTTGCATCATTTTGCATTCCAATGACAGCATTTCCCTTCGTTTCCCCGTCCATCACTTCGCCGCAAAACACTGCTGCATTTCGCCTCCTGGGCATGACTTTGCAAATGCCAAAGTCGCCCAGTTTCACCTTGCTCGGCACGGATTGTTGGCTCCGAAGGTCTTGGTATGTCTTGATTCTGGGAGATCATGGGAGCTCCACCTGAATGAACCATCCAGATTCTTAGATTGATGGTGAAGCAACCGCTGTCCATTGGCTATCCATCTATTTATGATATTTTATGATAAGATTGTGTAGAAGTAGGGTTGGTTTATGAGCAGCTGGATTCATTGCCAAGTCCGCTTGCACATGCCCAACACATTCCAGCCTCCAGGTCTCGAGTGAGGAAAAGGTTCAATGGCTTGAGATCTCTATGGATGATTGGATGCTTCAAACCATGTAGAAAAGCGAGGGCCCGGGCAGTGGACATTGCCCAACGCTTGGCCAAAGCAAACCGCGGCTGGTAGATATTGCCCACCGACACTTGTCGTTGTCTCCGCATGTAGGTTCTGAGTTGAGGCCAGGGATTAGTGTGACAGGATGATGCTCTTCGCTTTTGCAATTCATCAATTGGCTGTCACACTAATCACTGTCTAAAGCAGGGATGTTTCGCAAAAAGATGTGGCCAGCCGCATGTTTTGTGACTTTGTAGAAACTGCAAACGCTACATCACCTGCAAGGACATCAAAACAAACCTGGACCAACAACACTCAGACACTAAGTTTGCACTTCAGTCAAAGTTTCAAAGAAGGGCAAAGCAAATCACATAAGTGCAGAAAGGCAAGGAAACCACAAAACAACCTACCCAAATCCAATCAAACATACCACCGCCAACAGCAACAACAGTGACTAATTGTCATCACGAAGATGATAATGATAATAATCATAGCGACCATGGCGACCACCGCAACAGAGTAAAAGCGGGACGAGCACGAGAACAACGCCAAGAACGCTACCAAAGCAACAAACTGACACAACCGCTTGCAAGCCCATTGCCAATCGAGCATCTCCACATCTCGATTTTCGAAGAACTCCATGAGAAGGAAGGGCTTTGAGTCCAAATTAGCTCCCAACAGCTTTGCCAAGCAGGGATGGCTGATCTTCCTCATGATGTTGATCTCTTGCATCAAATCTCTCGTTGCACCAAGTAGGCGTGCAGCATCTGTACGATTGACATTCCTGTTGCAATACAGCTGCGCAGCTTCTCAAGTTGAGGCTGCACAATTTGAAATGGATCAGAGATGTGCAAAAGTCGATAAAAGTCAAACAGGGGTGTTCTTGACCACAAAATGAAAAACAATAAAAACATCAAAGTCAAAATGTATCCTGAAAGCTCGGCCCAGGCTCAATTCCTTTACAGCCACAGTTTGCCCACGCCACTTTAACGTTGAGATTTGACAATGGCTAGTGCTGCACAATGGCTTCCTGCCAATCACCTCATTGGCATCCACTAGGTAGGACTGTTGGCTCAACTCATCTGTCATTAAAGACATCGCCTCCAACTCCATTTTCCCAAACTCTTCAAACGATTCCAGGAATCCCTCCAATCTGCTGGCACTCTCCGTGCTGCTCCCGCTCTGGGTGCTGCTAACAGGTTCGGCTTCAAAAGGAATGCCATCAGTTTGCGAGTCCTTCCCTGTGATCTCCACCGGAGTCTCCACCTCTTCGTCTGCGCAGTCATGTACGAGAGTCGCACAGCACGAAAATCCCATCAAGGCCGAATCCAACCAGGACTTGCTGAAGATACGAAAGGATAGGAGACCTGTGGTGACCGGAATGGTGCAATGGATCGGAACACCTGTACAGTCGCAAGGCTGCTATTCAGCCCTGAGCCACAAACTTCCAGCAGCAGCGGTTTGCACCACAAATACACGACACTTGTTCAACAAGATTACTCAAATGGATTAAATGCGAAACAGCCAGGCAAATCAGGCAGCTACATGACTCCTCTGTAGTCAATTTTGTCCCAACTGCACAAGTTGAGGATCCAATGAACGCCCACGACCGCTGCACCTCCTCCAACTTCACTAGGCGAGCGCCTTCATCGGAGGAAACCTGACCATGTCTGCTGGAAGCTTGGCCATGCTGCATGCACTTTCGGGACCGATGTCTTCCCCCACCAAACGCTGTGGCAAAGTGATGGTCTTATCGGATTCGTCAAATTTTTGGCTGGATACCCCTAGAATGGAAAATCAAATGCGAATGGCTGTAAGCTAATGCATACCTTTTTCTCTGATCGGCCGAGTACGGAGGAGACCTCGTTACATCACCTGCACCACCATATCTTTGGCACCCTAAGGGATGCTGATCGTCGTCGCACATGTTTGCACTCAGAGCTGGTGCAACTCTTCATCGCACTCTTGCTGAGCAAAAGAATCAGCCGATCACTGACCCCTGGAGCTGAATTATGTTTTATTTTTTTTCTTCTTGATTCCCTTCAGACCTTTGATCTTTTTCTTTCCGGCTTCCACCACTTCCTTTCCTGCCGTTGAAGAATCCTTTTTGGATTTCTTCGCTGCCGTTGAAGAATCCTCCGTTTCGGCTGTGGCTTCCGTCTTGCTTTCTGCCTTCTCTAAGGCCTCTGGCTTCACTTGCCGCACACCTTTGGGCAAGGCACTGATGAAGACTTCCAAGTTCAACTCCTGGGGACTTCGCCACTCCCGAAGCATGTTTCATATGTGTTTCTGTTCGGTGATCAAACCAAAAAAAAAGTCCTTTTTAAGAAGAATTCATCATACTCTCTTTTCTTACTATCAAATTAATTCAATGCATCTGTCTCTGCTTTCTATACTGATCCCCACACAAATACTTTTTCCTATACTGTTTTCCCCAAATTTCCTAAACCCTGCAAAAAAACGGGTCTTTTGGTGCCTTTTGGTTCGCCCAAAAGGAAAGCTCCAAAGAGAAATTGGCGATGTGCTGTGTGAATATGACCAGCGTTGCTTCAGCACAGTGAGGCTTAAGCATGCAGTGGGCTATATACTCTACCCGTTGCCAAGGAAACACCTGTCTTCATTTCCAATGTTTCATGCATCATGCATGTGACATGTCCTGCACACAAAAAGATGCCTTCATACTTATACCTTACTCAAGTGGACCAAATCGACACTTAGTGACCTGTTCTATAGTGGAACAGTGAAACCCTTTGCACTGAACAGGACTGGCCCAACCCTGCCTGTTTGGGCGTTGCTTGATGATAGATGTTCCAGGCATTTAGAAGCAGCTGCTTCCAATCCTTGCTCTTCTTATCTTTCACTTCTGGGGGAGGAGGCACTGAAGTATCTCCAGCTCTTTGAATGATGTAGTTACCATCCTCACGCTCCACAACTTGCAACTTATCCGATGACTTGACGAACTTCTTATAGGATCCAAGCACATCCTTGAACTTCAAATGCCAATCTGGCAGAACAAAGGCGCTGATCTTCTGTGAGTCCGGCTTCGCGATGCCCTTAAGAATCTCTTCAGTGGCTTCCATTGCAAGTTGTGCCTTGTCTACCTTGCCACCAGCCGGAGGCGCATTTGAATCTCCTGCAGTCGGTGAAGCTGTGGATTTCTCTGGGCCTTTCGCTATCGCAGCCTTTTTCTTGACCTTCTTGGAAGGAGCCACAGCTTCAGATTCAGTCGCAGGCTTGGGTGGCACAGCTGCCCTTAACTCAGAGCCCTTTTTGAGAGCTGATTTCTTGACTTTTCTGACCATGGCTAATTTTGTCCGCCCTGGGTGAGTCTTGAGCCAAGCGCAGATATCATCACCATGCAGCTTGATTGATGGCTCAAAGACTCAGCCACTTTCCTTGTTCCTCGTCCCGCTTTGTTGGCATAATACAGACCCCTTCGAAAGAATGCTTTGTCAAACCGCGTGAAGCCGTCATAAGGGGCTCTTAAGTTCGTACTTCCACGTATTTAATTCCCGTGGACTTCAACAATGCCCTACTCTCTCTATCGAAGACCACGTGTCCCACGCCTTTTCCACTGGAACTCCAGTCCACTTGGAGACCACTGCAGCCACATCTGCCTCAGAACAGATCTTCGCGATAACCAATGACTTTCTATCCAAAATACGAGAGGACATGTGTGGCACTGTGCTAGTTTAGTAAAGCAGGAAGCTTCCTAACACCCTGCGTGTTCTGAATACTGCTGCCATCAGCACCAACCGAGTGCCAACTTGAACTATGAAGTTGCCATATGATATTGCCATGTGTATGTCTTTCTGCTCTTGGTGTTCGTTTCGATCACCTCTATGTCTATAGTGAAAGCTGTGGATCATGTAGTGGGGCAAAACTCCTTACCCGGGTGAGCATCGAAGGATGGACCAGAGTCAATGCTCATGGTCAAAGAGCACACAGTGGAATATCAGTTGGTCAATCAGCTACTTGGACGATCAACCCATTTAGTGAGTGGTGATTAACCGGTCTTATAACCATGGATTGTCAATTAGTAAAAGCCATCTGGGTGTTTCTAAAAATCGGTGGACCCCCAGATCATCCTGTATTGACCATTTAAAGGAATAAACCAACCATAACTTGGGATAGCCCCATTTTGAGAAACCCCTATCTATCAATCCAACGTCATTTAGGATCCACGGATACTGGGGAGGGTCGCTGCTGGCACCTCAGTGACCAAGATCTGCTTGCGAGGCTTGTCGTCGGATTCATCCTGACCCATTGACATCACATGGCACATCATGGCACCAAAATTCCACATACTTTGCTTATCTGTGAGCCAGGGGTCATGCTAGATATCATTGCGGTTCAGGACCCTTGCAACTCCTTGAATTGCTTTGTCTATGCCCGTGTCTCTGCTATAGGATGCTATAGGGGCATTGCACACAGAACAAAAGAATGCGATCTGCGTCTCAATCGGACCTGCTTGCATCAACGTATCCAAGCCGAAGCCCCGCCAGCACTTCTCATCTGTAGAACACCGTCTGGCCTCCTCATCGTCATCATCAGCAAGGGAGGCCTTTGACTCACTGATGATGCTCTTGATCTTGGTTCTCAAGCCGGCTTCCTGCCAAACATGAAACAATCAGCTGACGATAGCTGGCTTGCTGAAGCCAGCACCGCACGCCACTGAGTTGAATCCAATCATTCGAGGATGGGCGCAACTTTGACGCATAGAGGGGGGAGAGAGAGGGAGGCATGGAGACTGAACATGATTTTTGTGAAACCACTGGCTCTTTTGAAATTCAAATTGCTCAATTGCGTCCTCTGTTTTTAGCTCACCAGCTAGCTCGTAGTTTTGGTTTCTCACAGCCTCTTCCTGCAAAGCGGGCGCGCATCTTGCAACAACAAAAATGCCAGTTCAGTGCACATGCCTCAAGCAAACATAGTAAACAACATCATGTTGATCCAATATGCCAAGTAAACAAATGCAAACTGGACGATCCAAGTATATCAAGTAAACATAGTAAACAATATGATCTTCTTTGATCCAATCAAGCAACTTGAACCATGGTGATCCAATCGCCTCCATGTCATGCGCCACCAGAATCCACCGGTCCTTTTGGCCCATGACTTCCTTGAGTTTCTGCTGTGCCTCCTTGGCCTCCTCCGGCAAAATGGAAGATTCCCGCAAGCGCACGCGGGCACCGGTCTCGTCCAAAACGTCAATGGCCTCCGAAGGAATGTTGGTCTCCCTTAGTGGGAACCTGACCTTTGATGAATTAACCGTATGTGTGTTCTTTGTATGTAAAATGTGTAAAGCTTCATTGATATTCACCTACTTAAGATCAACAAACATCTTTGCTCACTCACCCAGTTTTGCTGACCCTTTTTTCCGAATCCCTAATATATTCCAATGTCACCGATGTCGCAGGGAGGCTGATTTGGTTTGATGTTTCATGGACCTGCATGGATCCAAGCCTTTTTGTGTGAGCCTTAGATGTCTTAGGTGCGCCTTGTCAGGCAAAAATCGGTCTTGAATGTACTGCGAGGCAAACTTCACACAGGCAGCCAAGGCTTCGTCGGTGTACTTCAGCTTGTGATGTTCCTGGACGGAAGCAGAAATGTAGCGTTCCCAAAAAAGTTGCGTGGTTGTTTTGATCCCTACAGGTTGGGGAAGCCACTGCAAGGAATGTGCACCTCCTCCAAGCACTTGACTGCAACCACTACTACTAGCATCCACTAGCCGTCGCCCCTCAGCTGTCCTCATACTTCTTAGCCAAGCCTTGGAGGATGGTCAGTGTCTCTTCATTCGTTGGCTCGGGCACATTCACGGGCTGGAAACGTCGTTCCAGCGCCTTATGGGACGACTTGAGATGTGAAAGGGTGGCAACTTTCCTCTGCATTGGATGATCATGATATCTAATAAGCATAGTCTTAGAATATCAAAAATTAAATTACTGTAACAATTTTATCGCATATATAAATATATATATATATTTATATATATATATATATTTATGAATGTATTTCAGGAGCTTCATGGAGCTTGTGTGGCGGCGAGAGCCGGCCTTGTCCTTCTCAATGTACTTCCTGTACTCCTCAATGGTAGTGGCACCAATGACCTGCCAGCTCAGCAAATGTTCATTTGGCATGCCACAAGGCGGGCCAGGCACAAATGTGTTCCTTGTGAGAAGCTCATGTTCAAAATGGAAACCCGGCAAAAATGGATGGATGGAGATGGATTGAAAAACAAATAGAATGATTAATTATAGACAAGATGATACACATGGTCACATGGCAGGTAAGTTACAATAAGTGATGACTGATCCGATGCCAAGTTCAAATTGGCTCAAGCGAATACAGGGATGTCAAAAGACTTCAGGCTTCAGGGTACGTCAATGCCTGCAACTCGCCACGCGACAACGCCGGCTTCATGATGTTTCCAGCATCGATGGCACCACCACCATCACCTGTACCACCCGCACCAACGATGGTGTGGATCTCGTCCTGGGGCAACATTACATGTCTCTCACGCGGAAAACGAAGCAATTCAAAGCTGCACATTTTGAAGGACAACTGGAAGAAACGGAGAAACCAACATCTTCCACACAAGCTTTGCCAAGCTGCGATCATCAAAATGATCTGCTTCTTGGAGTCAAGAACCTCCTTGATAACCTCGCAAGCTACACACCCACACACGCGTACCTGCTTAGCGGATATGGCCTGATATGTCTGAGTGACTGTTGCTCCTTGTCACTCCATGTTGTTCCTAACCGTCAGGAAATGTAAAACAAACTGAGCCCATCTGAGCCCCCAAACGTTCTTCAAACGCTCTTCAAATTCACCACGGTAGCGGGTACCGGCCAACAACATGGCCAAATCGAGCTGCACGATGCGCTTGCCTGCAGGGTTCTACCGCGGTGCGGTAGCGCCACCCACCAAAAGAACGAGCCAAACGAGGCAGCCACAGTTTGAAGGATGCAAGTTGAATCATTTGAATTTGAGAGCCAGCGGAGAGGGACATAGGAAAAGGAAGTGGGAAGGATGATGAGCAGGTCGGTATCTTATCATGTGTGCTGACACAATGGAATGAATGATGCGCAAACAAATGAAAGACGGCAACTTTAATATCTGTAATTTACACATGTCTACACTAACTACTTCCCAGGGCATTCACTAAAACTTGTTCCGACTGAATGAAGTCATTGTAGGGTATCGAAGTGGTTGCTCAAATGTTTCTGCTACTGTGGCGGTAGCTGTTGTGTATCGAAAGGGCAATGAGAGGATTGAACTTGTTGGAAGGAGGTGATTAAATATGTCTCTGTCTAGCATTCTTCTGTGACCAATTCAACGTCATGATTTGCCAGATTGTCTTTGTGGAAAGGTGGTAGTCATCAAGATATGCTAAGATCGTTTAAGTTCTGAAATCATGACAAGAAGCAACCAAAAACAAGCAAAACAATGTTCATTGAGGCTCACGGGCTGTGGACAAACAAGGCTGGCTGCCGACAAACCACAAAAGGATCTGACTGGCCTTGCAAGAGTTCAGGGACATCACCAGCGACAATCTTCTGTGCCAAACCCTCTGCGATGGCTGTCTTTCCAACGCCTGGCTCTCCAATGAGGACCTGACACAACGGAGAGCAAACCAGCAAAAAAAAGGTCACTACTCACTACCAACTAATTACTATAGGAGAGAAAGAGCAACAACAACAACAACAACAACAACAACAAAACAACAGCAACGCCAACCGCGCTAATGATTGGCCAAAAACAAACACAGCCACAAGTAGGACGAACGACAATCACAACCAGAACATCCAGAACCACGAACAACTGACACACACACACAGCACGCACTCATGCACGCACAACCACCAGAACAACAACAGGAGCAACAACACCGACGACAAGTCAACAATAACACAGCAGAACAAGAAAGAGAAGCCTGAATGACAGCCATCACAGCAAGGACAAAAAAGAAAACATACCACCACCACACCACCACCACCACCACCACCACCACCACCACCACCACCACCACCACCATGACCACCATCACCACCACCACCACCATCACCACCACCATCCACCACCCCATCCACCGCCACCACCACCACCACTGACCACCGCCACAACACACTGCAGTATCAATCTTCACCACCACCAACCACACACCACAACAACAAAAATAATTGGTCAAAATGTGACCATGATGATGCCTGCACTGGCTCACTATTGCATCATAACCATCATCTTTATATATCTTGATCATCCTCATCTTCAGGAGGAAATTCTGCAGAGAGCCCTTTCCAGAACATGTTTGGTCTCAGTCTCTTCCATCATCTTCCATAAGTGATCAATCCCTGATGTCAACACATCTCCCCACCATGCGTTAGCTTTCATTCAGGTCGACCACTGGCACCAACCCCTCAACATCTTTCAGGCCCAAGGCACAGGGTTGTTCTTTTGGCGACGGGCCAAAATCTGAATGGTTCGCTCGAGCTCAGCAGCACGGCCAACGAGGGGATCCATCTTTCCCTCCTCTGCAGCCTGCGCCGGCCGGCGTCATCGCACAAGAAAGCTTAGATTGCACCGATTGCGCGTGGTTTGCATGGTGTGGTATATTGTGACTTGCACTAAAGCGCTAGAATGATACAAAGTATGACATATAAAATATAGTACCGTAGCAACTTGATATACACAAATATATCCAAATCAACACATAGATCGCAATCAGCTTCAGAATTCAGTTCTTGCGCAGTGTTGGTCGACCTTGGTGAGGTCGTTGCCGAACTCTTCCAAGGTCACGGTCTTCCCAGACCCGCCGCCGCGAGAGGTCACGCCCACCAGGCTTCGGTCATCCTTCTCCTGGAGCTCCTGTACGGAAGTTGGAGTCTGTAGATTTCTCGAGGATAACTGTAGGATAGCATAGCGATCTCAAGATCTTATAAGGATGTGACATCCAGGATGTACTAGCTAGCTCCTATAATGTACTATTGATATGTACCAAAGGGACACTATCTGCCTTGTGATAGTCGATGAAGGTTGGTAATGTTTCGTACTAAGTACTGGTTAGATCTGATGAAGGGCTCTCGGCAGGTTTGGATTTTTTTCCCGCTTTTTTGGGGGAATTATTTTCCGTTTCAGTGCTGGGAATAGTAGCTGCAACGTTCTGAGGTTCCTATTCCTCTTTGGGCGTGGTGAATCTATCCCTCTTTGGGCCTGTGCCTGGTAGGTTTATGTTCAGGGATGAGGTTGATTTGAGGTTTCCTGACTTTAGGGTTTCTTTGAGGGTTTATGGCTGCAGGGTTGAGTTAAGGGTTTATGGTCTTAGGGTTCATTGTATCGTTTTGCGGTTTTAGGGTTGGGTTTAGGGTTTTTGCTTTTAGGGTTCATTGTATGGTTTTGCGGTTTTAAGGTTCATTGTGGGTTTGTGCTTTTAGGGTCGAGTTTAAGGTTTTATGGCCTTGGGTGTCTTTTTTTTTCGTTTTTATTGTAGGCTTGGTTTTGGGTTGATTTTTAGAGTTTATGGTTTAGGGTGGAGCTTAAGGTTGATTGTTTTAGAGTCTATGGTCTTAGGGTTCCTTCTAGGATTTCTGTTTTTAGGTTTGGGTTTAGGGCTGATGATTTTAGAGTTGAATTTAGGGTTATGCTTCTATGGTTGACGTCGTGATTGTTTCTTGGCTTTAGGGTTGATTTTAAGGTTTACAGTTTCTTGGGGGTGATTTGAAGTTTTCTGATTTTAGGGTTGCTTTTGGGGTTTCTGGTTAGGGTTGAGGCTGATTTTAGGTTCTCTGACTTTAGGGTTTTTTTAAAGGCTTCCGCTTAGTGTTGAGGTTGATTTGAGGTTTTCTGGGTTTAGGGTTTATAGTTGTAGGGTTGAGTTTAAAGATTTGGTTTTAGGGTTCATTGTATGGTTGTGCAGTTTTAAGGTTTGGCTTAGCGCTGATGGTTTTAGGGTTGGCTTGCTTGTTTGCTTGCTGACTGGCCTTCTTGCTTGCCTGCTTGCCTGCTTGCCTGCTTGCTTGCCTGCTTGCTTGCCTGCTTGCCTGCTTGCCTGCTTGCTTGCTTGCTTGCTTGCTTGCTTGCTGACTGGCCTTCTTGCTTGCTTGCTGGCTGGCTGGCTGGCTTTTGAAAACGGAAAATAATTCCTAAAAAATACGGAAAATAATTCCTAAAAAAATATTAGTAAGGGTGGGCTAATCGCATGATACTGCAATCGGCCACCTCCTGAGAACGAGTCGACATGGCCTGATGCTCACGGCTATTGACCCAAAAGGTCCAACATGACCAGCCTTTAAAAAATCATCAACCTTGAGCCGCATTTCTTCATGTTCCCATAACAAGTACAGTCTGCTCAGTCGGATCTCATCCCTTCAATTTGCGCGGCCCTGAGCGCACACCGCAATGCAGCCAGCATTTCATCAAGTCCTTGATAATCTCCTCTGGCATCTTTGATGGGTCAACACCCAACTTCTCCAAGATCTTGACGGCATTTCCATTGTCCTCCAGATTTCTTGCGACTGGTGCCAGCAAATAGGCACTCATAGTCCAAGTGCTTCCAGCCATTCGGATCATTCGGATAGATAGCACTTCGGCGTAGCAAGATCTCTTACAAACACGTCCTTCTATATATTGCTTAAGTGCTTGGAAAAGCCTAGCTACTGTTTGCCAAGTCTGTCAATGTCTGTCCTCTTTGAGGAGGGCCAACAAGATGTGAGCAGTGTCAATGGTGTTTGCATTCAGCCGCTTGGCCTCTTCCACCTTGGTACAGTTCGCAAGCCTTTTAGCGAAGAATTTGGATTTTGAGGGCTTCAGGGACCACATGGGACCAGTCAATGATAGACAACACGCAAGGATCGCAAGGGCCGATGTCTTAGGGCAAGGCACCCCATCGCCCAAGACGCGCTTGGCGGCCGGGGTGAAGGGGATCTCCACAGAGACCATGCCAGTGCCCCGGCCAACCATCTCTTCCATGGTCTTGCGAGTTTCCTGTCACGACAGCAAAAGCAGCATGCAGTTTTGATTTTTCTGATGTTGAGATCGGCTGGGATAACATTGCCACATGTTTCCGTCACAGTCCTCATTGAGACTCATGGAATTTGGAACTAGAGAGATGGGATCCGTTCCAGCTGTTGGGAGTTGAGAGCCCTGTCCTTGAGTGTCACGTTGAACTTCTTCAGGACCTTTCCTGAAGGTCCACTCGTGTCTGCTACCACTCCGACCAAGAGCATCTCGGTTCCAACGTAGTTGTGACCCAATCGTCGAGACTCCTGAAACAAGTTTGCGGGCAGGACTTGCCGGGAAGTATTTCAAAATGCACTAGGGCCCCACTCATCAATCAATCAATCAATCAGTCAGTCAGTTCAGTCAGTCAGTCAGTCAGTCAGTCACTCACTCACTCACTCAATCAATCAATCATCATAGTCCCTCCTCCTGTGCCATCATCACGGCTTTGATGGCCTTCTCGTTGAATCTTTCAAACATCCTCAGTGCAAATGGTATCGACGCCAGCGGCCCCGCTACAAACAGCACACCTCACGCAACCGCAAGATGGCTACAGGGGAAGGTAGATAAAATACTTCCTCATAGCATCTATAGAAGCCCTTGGTAAGTCCTAGTAAATCCTAGTAGTGCCATGTTATACCTATAGTACTTCCCTTCTTTGCAAAGACCTCTGGAGAAGTGACATCAGGTGATTTCAAGGCAGCATATCAAAGCGCCGAGCGTCATTGACATGGATGTAAGGCCAGACCCCGAACTGTTCGAAGGAGTCGCTACAGGCCTGCGGTGCCATCATGGGCCGCTCAAGCGCGCTCAAGGGCCGAGGCGCTTTGGAAGATAGTATGGGAGATACTATGTTGTGGAAAAATCAAATTGAAAAAAACACCGTAGCATTCATGAGACAATGTAGTCTACCACTACCCAACCTAATTTTTCCGCTGGAATTTGTTGCTCCAAAGAATCTGTTTCGTTCCGAGTGTCTCCCGGCTGATCCCGGCCACTTGGCAATACTTGGCATGCCACAACTACCAAGCTATGAAATGCTATGAACGGTTCCCACCAGCGTGAGCAACCAAGGGATCACAGCTGTCCAAGGAACCCTGTCACTGCACCAGCCATTGATGATCCCAGGAAGGAGCTGCTGCTGGAGGTCATGCCTGCCAGGAGGGGCTCATCACTCAACACCTTAGAAACTGGTGCACTATGATCAACCACTAGATCCACTAGAACCATGTTCAACCACTAGGTTGTTTATTCATCCTTGCTATACGTGCTATTCACCTCATGTAGCTTGCCGCCATTAACATTATCATCGAAGTTGTCAACCAAATTAGACCGCATCATGCGTTTCTGCATATTGTGTAGCATTGGCATGTCCGGTCTTGCGGGATTTGCGGTGCTCATCAAGCAGGAAAATTACACAACTCATGTCCTGGATGCGAACCTTGGAAGGAATGCATCTGGATGCCCGTAATTCCTTTCAAATTGTGCATAGTTGTGCCATCGCATTACTGACTTGTTGCACCTCAAGTTGCATCTTTGATCATCTTTGAATATCTTTGCCTTTCCCAAGGTATCTCCTGATATATCTTGATATCTGGCAGTGGGTCAGTTCACCCTGTACCCCTGGCTCCCCATCATTAACCATTAGTTTGCCTTATTATTGCTGGTTATTATCCCCCATTATTAGTTTTCCCTATAGTTTGTTGGTTATTATCCCCCATTATTAGTTGGTTAACCATTGTTTTCCCTATGATTTGGTTGGTCATTATAAGCCATTGTTGATGGTTAACTGCTTGACCCATAGCCATATCTCTTCATGGACTGATGGATGCTGACAGCTTCAGCGCCTCCGCCGGAGCTGACGCTCCAAGTGCCGCAAGCGCGCACGACCTTCTCGGTGCGGCGTGCGCCTCTGACCTGGGGTCCACCCATGTCGTTTCGATCCCTGCACAACACCTACACCTGGAGCCGTCACAAGTGTCCCTTGACGTCCCTTGACGACCCTTGATGTCCCTTGACGTCCCTTGATGTCCCTTGTTGTGAACAGTTTTTACCCATGAAATCGGGGGATTCACATGGGATTAAGCATTCGAAAGAAGGGTCATTTGGGTTATTCCAGGTAGTTACTGGCTGCTCTTTGTAGGGATACAATCAACTATTAATACACTAGTGCTAGAATGTGCTAGACCTATACAATCTTGACAGCGAAACAGATACTTGTTTTTAACAGGGAAACATTGTTGAAGTATCTCTAGTGTTTATTGTTGAGATAGGGATGAGATTGGGATAAGCCACCGCCAAAAGTAATGGAAAATATGGAAAAGGGTCATGGAACCGGTGGTTTGCAGCCAGCTTGGAAGCTCAACCAGGAAATGCATGGCGCTGGCTTTGACAACACGATACATCAAGGCTTCCTTGGATTCTGGGAGCCCAACTGGCACGGCGGCAGCGAAACCCACACTGGCAGCAAAAATCGCCGCAAACCTCAGCATGGCGATTCATCCATTCACATTCCATTCACTATGATTCACGTAGGAACCTCATGGACTTCCTGCAACAACCTTTACAGTAAGGGATCATGCGAGAGTTCTTCCGTTGTCTGTTTCTGGAGGAGAAGCTAAGTAGGGTTGTGGGCAAAGTCATCGAATGACAGGTTATAACTAATAGCCCGTCATGGATCTTGCAGCTGAAATGCGCAGCAGTGGCAGTCGTGGCGGAGAGACTTGCACTGGGAGCTGCGGGCTTTTGAAAGCTCCTAAGCGCTCAGTGGGATCGATTGTCATGAAGCAAAGGTATTTCATTGTGTTCCATGTCCATTTCTTATACACGGCACCAGGGATACTTAATTTGAATGAAACCTTCACGTGAAGACCCTTTACCTGACGAATGATATGGACAGCATAAAGAAGAATTCAGAGCACTGGAGGGAACAATTCGCAATCGCATGGTCGCATTCTTAGAGCAAAACGAACTGGGTCATCAACTCAGGGTCCGTGGCATGTAGACTCCCCATGACTTTCCATGGCCAAACCTGTGTCCCAACATCTCAGATGTTTCCATTGACCATGGATTTCCTCAAATCAGTTTCCCAACATCTCAGCACCATCGAGATCCATCGAGATCCATCGAGCCTATCCGATCCAGCCGACCTGCCAAGAGTCGACATTTCAGGCAGCCGATGCCCTGAAACCGGAGGCAAGGCCATGAAGGCTCCTTGCGTTGAGCAGCATCGGGTTACCCCAAGGACAGCTGGTGGGGTCCCAATGTTGGGTCCCATTGGGTAATAAGCTACCTAACATCGCCCCAGTATCAACGGGGTTAGTGTATGGAATCTCTGAACATCACTTGAAGGATGGTTGAAAACCCCCGGAGTTGACAATTCCTAAACGTCCTAGGATACTGTAATTCCGATCATTTTGCACCTTTGCCCATAGGGCAAGTCAAAAGAATATCATGATGACTCACGCATGTTTCTCAAGGCTGGCCCAAAATGAGTTGGTTTCAATGGGATTCCTCGGAGTAGGCTTCCTGCGGCCATTTGTTGAGTTGGGCCTCCATCGCTACCCTTCTCTAGTGGGATTTCTCTGGTGACCCTCGCCGCCTGTACGAGGTAACAGAGAGGCTGCGAAGACTGTTGCTGCTCCCAGTGCCGCCATTTTGATCGTTGCCTTCAGTCGTGGGGAACATTTGGGTCCATCTTGAAACGGTGGTGCCCCCAACTTGTCAATCAATTTGTATCAAAGTTATGGAGCTCTCTTTTTGGAAGGCAGAAACATGCAAAAACCACGGCTTTGCGGGCACCCCATTGAATCGCTGGTAGAGCCATTCCTAACCCGAAACATTGACACCGCACGTCGTGGCCACTCAGCCACTCTTTCGTCATGCGCACAATGTTGCATTCAAAGTCTGCAGCAAAAAAAGCCAACTGTGCTGCAAAGTGACTTTGTTGTGGCTAGCCATTGCGGCAGGCATGCTTGACATGTGGGACGCCCGAGATAACAAAAAAAGCTGCGACAATGCAGCAGGCCCCCGTGTGTACAGCAAACTGTGTGTGGAGTGGTTTGAAAGAAAGCCAAGCCCTAACTCGCAATGGGCTCCGCGGTGCACCTTTCCAATGTGCCTTCGCCCCATCTAACATGATCAAACGCATGGCTACACAATGCTACAGTGCTACAGAAATGCCATTCTTCACAGAAATCCTCTCGCCCCAAGCCCTCGCTCTCTCTCTCTCTCTCTCTCCAGCTTGCGATTTTCATCCTCTCAAAGCCTCAAAATGCCTCAAAGCTCCCCTTGCCCCATAAAACGTTGCCACAACCTTGGCCAGCGCAAGTCCGATTGCAATGGAAGAAAGGCAATCTACTGCCGTTTCCAAACATTTGGATGTCACAGCAATGTGGCCAGGGATGGCTGCCGAGGCACTTGTCGAAGAAACTCCTCTCTGCTGGAATCTGCTCGCCTTGCAGTTCGCCATCCAAAGCTTTCCGCACAAAGGCCAGTAGATCATCGGAGGACTTGGAGCCCGAGTAGCGATAGAGCTTGTGCTTCGCAAAAAGTAAAGCCACGGGCTGGGCAGGGGACGGGGACTTTGAATGACTCTGATAGGTTGAATGACTCTGCAAGCACGCAGTCGATATGTAAAATATACATGTCATGTGTGCTCGCTGTACCACGTCTTGTGTACATCATCACCACACATAACATAATTACGTCATTGCCCGTTAGCCACAACTGAGAACCCATACAAATACTACTTCTGATACATAAAGCCCTAGCCTTCCAGCGTTTGGAGTGTCATGATGCCATGTGCGTCAAACTCTGACAGCTGGCCATGTGAAAGCGTCAGCATGGCGACAAATCGTTGGCACCTCTTTGATGCCGAATCTCTTCCAAAGCTCTTTGCCATCCTTGCAGTGCGAAACATTGCGAAGCATCGTGCCCCCTAAAAACACCTGTCATGACTGCTATAGGTGTCGACCTTTTGTCCCCAGGGCATTCTACTGAAATTTTGGCATGTGCTTTTGCTCCAGGCATCTTTGGGCACTGCAGGCAAGTTCATGCCAGTGCTATTCTTTGATAATACTTCCTGGTAACGAAATGCAGCCAACAAAATTTCAAAGAGTCAAGCCTGTGAGACAAATTCTCAAAGTTTCTGCCGCAACTACTATAGGTTTTCGGTAAGGGTGGATGGACTTGATAGCCTTGTAGGTATGCGATGCTAGGCGTATGCCCTAGTGGTCTGGCATACACGACAATCCAAACAGCCATAAAATTAACCAGGGAACCACCCGTTGAGTATATATTGCTTCAGCATCACTTAAATCTCACTTGACCATCCTCAGCATCAAGTTCACCCTTGTTTCAGCATCAACATATCAAGATGCATCAGCCAACCATCCTCTCTCCGGGCCCAGCCCCTGGCCTTCACGGTGGCAGGGATGACATAGGACTCCCTGAGGTCATCCTCGACAGCTTCCAACGCGTCGTCGAGGTCAGCGCCAAACGAAACGAACCAGCTGCCAGTCGTCATGCCCGTGGAGGCCTATGCCAGGTGGGGACCCATGACATCCCATGACACAAATATGATACACATTTATGGAAATATATGGAAATAGGTGAATATATATAGATGATATAGATGAACAAATATGCACATGAATAGATTTATGATACATGATATCCTGTGTGCATGTCATGGTGCAAAACATTTTTCCCAAGGCAAATGTGGCCAGCATTTGGGTTACATGTCTGCAGCAGCACCCCTGAGAGGGTGACAGGTTTGCTTTGTTGGTTCATTTATGGGGGAACATGTTTCCAAAGTTCTCTGACTTCAGCGACGTGGCGTGGAAGAGAATTGTGAGAGTTCCGCAATTGTGAAATGTGTGAAGCAAAGGTAAAGCAAAGGTGAAGAAATGTGTGTGTGTGTGTGCGCGTAAACTTCTGTCAACTATCTCCTACTGGCACAACCACAAAGACAAAGAGAGACTAAAGCAAGAGAGAGAGAGGGAGAGAGAAAGAGAACCGACTCAAAATGAACAGGCATATGGTGACTATCATTTTCTTGCGGGCTTGTCCTTGGCTTTTCCCTGACACACATATCACCCGCTTTGCGGAGGTAAGTGTTGCCCGAAAAAAGAATGCACTGAAGACCCTCAAGACATCCAGCTCCATACATCTGCCACTCGGTGCCCCATATACACTGCACCCCTGCGGTGCCTGGGTCTGGTGCTCAAAGGTGTCATCGTTCAGTTCTTGAAGCGCCATCACCAAGGGCAGCAACAGCAGCTTCAGCGACGTCATCATGGCGTCTAGCTAAGCGTCTAGATGGATTACTTTCGCTTACAAGTCCTGAAGGAGCGATCTGGAAGGCATCGAGATTCTGCACTCACTGTCGCGGGTGCGCCTATGTTTGCATGGAGGTTTCCTATCGAAGGGAAGGATGCACGTCATGCGGAGATGCCTTGCTGAATCTTGCTGATAAACTCTGGGCCATGAGTCTAAGCATAGTCATTCCTGGGAGTTGTTGGTATACCAACAGAAATTTGTAGTCAATTTGTTTCTTTCTCTCCTGCTTTAGGATCTCTACCTTTGGATGTGCTTAGGCCTGCATTTGCGGAATGTCTCTTTGGTCGCTTGCCGGTTGACATCGTCGTAGCTGTCAAGCCATGTAAACGATGATGTCAGCGTGCAAATGGTCATCACTCAATCTCAGAATTGCAGTCAGTCATGTGTTAGTGAAAGTGGAACCGACATGCACCAACAAACGGCGTTTGAACAGACTATTACATAATAGATCTCGCGGCATTCAATTGTAGATCGACCAGTTGATTAAGTACAATTTGTTTATGTTGTGCAGAAGTAACATGCGCAAACAACAGTCATGATGCATGGAACCAAAGCTTCTCAGGAAGCTGAACCCATTAATTAGCAACTCAGATGCTGACGTCAACCAAGTGACCTCAAACAACTGTTGCGCGGAAATCCTTGTCAGGAAAAAGACCTTCCTCTTCCCAGAGCGATCATAATTGAATACCTGGATTTTCTGATAACCAGTGGATAAAATATGATAAGACAAGTACACTATGAGCCTCAATAGCCCACCAGGTTGGTTGCTCCTGAAAGCTTAGAATTGTCCACATTATCCACTTCTTGATCTTGCAACATGCTTCAATCTTCATGTTAGCAACACAGCCCCACAAGAACACATACGGACTCAAGGGCAGTTGTGAAACTATGGAAAAGGCCTCTAGCAAAAACATCGCTGCATGATTCCTGATGCATACATAAGCTGGGCACCAATTGGTCAAAATATATCTCCATGGTCTCATAAGAGAATACCTCACTTCAGTGTATATTACTGTAGCCCCATCACATCCAAAGCTTGACGCGAGGCCAACTACCCAAATTGAACTCAGAATTTCACTCCAAGTTGCATAGCCATTCCCTGAATACATCTGCCACCAAAGGCATCTCAGGAGATCGCGGGGGTTCCCTGCAAGCTTGCAAAACGATGCGGTGTTGCATGTTTGATTCAGTGAATGCAGCCCGGTCAATTCAAAACTGGCATGCATGCGTTTCCATGGAGTGAAAAGAAAGATCCGTACCATCCAATTGAACAATAGGCCTTGACAAGCACTGATTAAACTAAACCGAAGTATCAAGAATAAGATCCGTACTGGCTGAACCTCAGCCATCCTCAACCATGCCTCAAAGCAGTGCCGCTCGTGGCCATTGCTGGCCTGGGCACCCAAAAAGCACTAGCCTTAGAACCTCCACAATTACCGCTCTGAGTTGGGCGCCCTACCAGGACTGAGCAGTCAATGAGATTCCCAAATTCCCAAGCCAAGGCCACCGATTGTGAAGGAAAAGGCACGTTACACGCTGGTAAAGAAAGCGTTGCACAGTTTTGCAGAGCCTGTCCCAGCACGCACAGATGGCCGCCCTTCCAAGTGCCAGACAGCAAAGGCCTCAGCCAACGAGGCGGTGCCCAAGACATGCGATACGGGCGGTCACAAAATATTGGCATCTGTTTGATTGCTCCCAGGTCCAACCTTTAAGTCCTGCACCCTGATGGTCTAACCATTAAGTAGTGGAAACCGGTAGTGCGAAAGGTGTAACTATTTGGAAATCCTGCCAGGTTTCAGTGCTTTGAAATGAGTTGAAATCCTGATGCGTCACCGTGCAAAACGCAGTCCTTCTTTGGGTGGCATCTCTGCTGCATGCGCATGCGCCTGCATAGCCGGGAATGCCATGACGTTTGGGGCACGTGCTGTTCCAAGAAATGAGGGCAGTCGCCACCTCCAACAGGAGTAAGTGCATGATCGATAGCAAACATATGGAGATCATGTTGACAACAAACTGATGGATACCTGTGACATCCTGTGACATCTAGTAGCATTGTTTCGGCCTATCCGTGTCCAGGTGTGGAGCTAGTGTATCGCAACCAGCATTACTTGAGGACCTGGCCCAAACACCAATCTGCATCACGAGGTCACGGGCCAAAGGGCAAGCATTCAAAAGGAGCTGCACAACCTGGCAGGCACGGGCATTGCGCTTGTCGTACCTAATCATATCCTTGCAAATGTAGACCCAAATGAGCATAAAGACACACACACACCAATATGCATATATCTCTCTCTCTCTCTCTCTCTAAATGCGCAAATACCATTGAAAATGAAATAGTAAAATACATAACAAAAAACACCGTAGACACGCACAACGGGACAGAAGTAACATATATACAGAGCATACGACAAATTCCGAATGAGCTGTCTGGTCCCGCTGTGCCTCATCCCTCTGGTTCGACTGGTTCTCCAACTGGTTGCAGCAAACGATGTCCACCTGAGGTGACGGCAAGGGCTATGACTCGAGGATCCCCTCTCTCTCCAAACGCAGCGCGCCTGGATATCAGTTGGCCGATGGCGTAAAAGAAGTCTGGGCACACGTGCCCAACCTTGAAAACTGTCAGAGGTGGGCTACCAAGCTGCAAGCTTCCGTACTTCTTTCTTATCTCGTTTGCTATTGCTCAGTGGAATCCTATCCTCTCATTGACGAATGTCTTGGTTGAAGGGTGACAAAGGCACGCAAACAATGACATGGCATGCATCAACATGATGCAAATCCCGACAGCCTGAGAGACCAGGCGAACGTGTTCGTCAATCTCAAAGATGTAACTCGAGTCCGTCGACCTCTGGAAGACTCCGTTGCTGGTGCCAATGCTTCCGCTGGAGCAACACAGCTGGAATCTGTGTGATATCCACCCTGGCACCACTTGAAGTACATTCACGCATATTCACGCAAGAACCTCCCACCGCAGCTGCCTTGTCGCTTCTACAATCTCATCCAAGGTCATGGATGACACAACGTCCACCTTGTAAAAACGGAGGCCGCAACAAGCCCCACTTGCGGTGGCAAGCCTCCCACAAACTCCCCAAGGAATATGACAAGTTCCGTTTCCAAAGGAGGCTCAACCCCCGGGCCCATTCAATTAATCATAATTAATCACCTCCAGATTCCCATCTCCTGAGTCTTACTTGCCGGGTGGTGTGCCAACATCGAGGTCAAAGGGAGCACGAAGAAAGAAGCAAATGTTTCGCCATACATGGTGAGAAGTAGCCAGGTTCCAGGATTGAACCGATAGAAAGAGTTTGAACAACGGACTCAATTTGGAAGAGGGATCCTGCCCTCTGGACTCCTTTGCAGAGTGCTGCTGTGCTCTTGTTGTAGGAAAAGGCTTGATTGCGGCTTGAGAAAAGACTAAACTATCAACAAATCTTGGGTCTATGAATCCAAGATTGGAGACCTCGAATGACAAAGTCTGGTCAGGTTGGAAAGCATAGGGTCAAGCTTATATTACCATTGATTGATAATTATGGTGAATTACCTATGGCTGTTGATGCTGACTGCCGGTTGACGATGCAAGATCAATAAACCATCAGCGACCATCAGTGACCATAGTTCAATCCATCAGTGTCCATCAGCTGTCATAACATGTCATAATACCAATTTCCACGACCATCTTGTGGAGTGCAACTGAGGCGCATCTGAATCGCTGCAGCCAATCCCCACGCGTCGGGAGCCATGGAGTTCTGCCTGGCACCGGGGACCAGTCGAGCCCCAACAGAAAACCGAAGAACCAAAATGGTTGCTATAAACCTCCCCCCAAAAAAATAGTTGAGTCACTACTCACTACTATTTTTTTTTCGCCAGGGCTTCCTGAGTCACTACTATAGCTCCTGAAATGATTTTGGCACAACGCACCAAATGCGCCCTGCCATGATCTCTGGCCATCAAGCTTGGCATCTGCGTCCAAACATTTGGAAAAACACGTGATCCGAACAACTCCAGGAATTGCAAATCGTATTTTTCACCGAAAAAAATGCAAAAAGCAGCAATCAAGGCCAGTTTCCAACTCCGTACAAACAATCGATAAGAATCCTGTCCAATGAATCCAGACCGCCAATTAACCAGCAAACTGTGGGACCTTGGCATCGAGACGTCTGAAGTCTGCCCATGCTTCTTCCCAAGGGCCCTGCAGATCTGCTGGTGAAAAAAGGAAGACTTAGCATAACCCGGTAGCACAAGTGCAAAATGGAGAGGTCACAAATTCTGCTCTTCACATACAGCGAACATATAAAATGTTGAAAATGATGCAATTCTTCACATATCCTGAACGCTCCACATGGATGTCTTGAACTTCGCAATTGACCCTGGTTTGATCATATTTCATAACAGCTATCACATCATGATCTCCATGACACTTGGAGATACCAGGAGACGTCGCATACTCCACCATTGTGTGATCCAGCAGCTCGCCTTGTACCCAGCTCTCAGAAGAGGGCGCAGTCGGCTCATCAACGGGAAAACTGTTGGACTCGTCGAAGGATTTGCTGGTGAAAAACTACGAGCTCAAATCATCATTGACATGCGCCATAGACCAGCTAGTAGCAAAGGAATATAAACTCTGATCAATCTATGTGAGCCATTTGATGCCATTCTGAACCAGTATGGGCTAAGAATCTCGGAACTTAAGAAGAGATGGTTTTGCTGGTTCAGCTTTCAAGACCGCATGCTGCGGTAACGACTACAATGTTTTGCCTTCACTACCCTAAGCACATTTAGCCAATCATTTAGCTACTAGTATCCATGGCCTTTATCGTATTCATAGGCTGCCTGTGACTTTCTGGCTGATAGCAGCTCAACAAAAGCCTCGCTGACAAAGGCCGAGACTCAGCCAAACAGAACAACTGACCTCCTGGAGAGTCCTCTACACTGGATTGGCCCTTCACATTCTTGTAGATGTGACTTGCCACGCTGTTTCTTGATGCTTGTCCATGAAAGATAAACATGTGTCTTTTTAATTGGAATGGTGCAAGTGCAAGAGGCAAATATGCAGTATGTAAAAGACATGCTATGCATATATAAATACATTATATAGGAATATTAATACAACGCGCACTAGATACACTATCGTATCATTATGTAACGTGAAGCATGTATGAAGCATGTCTGAAGCATATGGTCCAGCCATTCCTTCCAGTTGCCCCAGTGGCAGTAAAACTGTGGTGCATCAACAGCAGTTAGAATGGATGCGGCAAAGGTGTACCTGAAACTTGAACAAGTATGACATGTATAGACACTGCATAGATGTATATATGTGTATATATGCTGTGTATGTCAGTAGGCATCTATGTGTGCCTGTTCAATGCGCACATGCATCGATGTATGCCTTATATTTTGTCCATTCATGTCCGATGCTGTCACTTTTTTCGAGCTATGCTGTCGACATGTTCGGGGACCCGTCCAGGTTGGCAGTTAAGCTGGCAAACAGGCCCTTTATACCTTGGGGGTGAGTATGGATGAGAAAGGCTGCCATGAAACCCACCACAGCACAACAGCGCATGCAAAACGCAGCAACGTGCTGATTGTCATTGTTACGATAAAGTCACCCTCCTGCAAATCACCATCTTGATCATTAGGCATCAGTCCACTGCCGTGAAGTGGGGAAGGATAAACAATCTGCAAAGCCACACGCTCACATTTTTGTTTCAAAAGAAGCCGAAGTTCACGCGTCGAGTAATTCCACATTACAAGATTGTCCGACCATGGCGGGAGGACAGTTGATGACAAAGAGGGCCTTCTCACAGTGTTGACCGAGATGGGACATCAAGCGCATGTAGCTTAAGCGGTTTACATCATCAGACTGCAAAGAATTGCAAGATAGGTACACCACTGTTGCTTTGGATAAAGAACGAAAACATCCAAAACTAATGGAATCATATATGGAATCAATCGCCCCACGACAGAAGAATCTGCTTCCTCACCGATTTCATGGAAGGCAGCTATGGGTTACGGCTCGAGCACGCCACCCATGTGAGAGATCGCCAGGGCTAGCGGCGACTCCCGTGCCACATCTCCGCACAACTGTTGTCACACCACTTGAGGCCATTGTCAGGCTCCATATGGTATGTGCGCTTTTTATATGCATTAACGATTATCCATCCACAATCCACAATGCAAACAATTGTTTCATTGGTATAATATGGTATAATTCAATCACAAATGGTCAAGGGCCTCAGAAAATTTGCCGAAGAGAGGCATCTCATAACTTTTTTTCCGAATTTGGTGTCTTAGGCTTCCAGCCTTCGACGCTTGCCGCAGGTTTGAATCAGCTGCAATTGCTGCAAGACCCCCTGCAATTTGCATGGACGCCTGAAATTGATATTAAATGCTTTAGGCTTAATATTGCACATGCTATATATGTGTGAATATATGTGTGAATATATAATATATGTGTGCCTTTGATGTGGGCACATGCAAAAATGCAACATGTGCAATCGAAGTACAAGCCTTAGCTATATATAATTGTTTGAGGTATGTTTTCAAAAAAGGTATGTGTACCCGGCTGCTCGCATCTCTCTTGCCAACTGTTCTCCCTTGGCATTCACTTTGCCAACTTGCTTTCTCTAAGGTAATCTACACAAAACCCAAGAAAACTGAAATGATGATCAAAAATTGACAGAGTTGATGAGTTGATGTTGTATGTCATTAGGTCTGAAAATGAACCTTGTTGATCTATGCTGATTAGTGGTGACTTGTGATGACAAAGGCGATAAATTGTGCAACACAATGAACTGATTATGCACTGCAAATGTAACTACATACTCACACAGATACATATATATATATAAAGATACGAATCTCTAGATATATAAATATACGAATCTCTTTCTATATTTGAATAGATATATAGTACTCTCTCTCTATCTATATATATATATATATATAACAAATGTATCTATGATATTCTATGGTATGTAATGGTTGGCATGTAGTGGTCTGTAATGATACGTATGTATGGTATGTCCTTCTTCCAGTGTCTTGCTATGCCAGGACAGCATTCACTGTCAGCGGTCAGCCCATGAAGCCCTGACCTGGTGATGCCTCGCAGCGTTGGCCGGTCAACGAGATGAGCAAAACACAAGCAGCAAAATTATTGTATGAGATTACCAGTAAATTGCTTTTAGTTCCATGTAAATTGCTTCCAATTCATAATGCAAAGAATGGAAATCTGCACAAATGATGAAAACAATAGCTTGCAAGTCACCTTGTTCACTCTCATGACTCGTGACTCTCCAACAATTAAGATTCAGACCAATCCTGCTCCTTTGTATGAGGCCTGCCCCTCAGCAAAGGGCATTGTAGCCAAATCAAGCTTCCTGGTCTTGTTTCTTTTTGTTTTGGAACTCCCGTGAACGTGTTCATGATTTCATTTCAACACTGAACACAACATGGCCGAACATCCCACAACATCCGCGTTAATTAATCACAAAGGCTTTCAACCTGTTTCAACATGGATTCCGCTCCTCATTCCAACCGAAGTACCTCATCACCCAGACAACCCAAGTATCTAAGCACCGAGAGCGTTGATCCCTTGGAAACCTTGAGAGAGGACAGTTGGCTTTCTACAATGGCTGACGGTAGGTGAGAGAAGGGAACCATAGAGAACCAATAACACAAAGCAGAACTTCATGAGGATCCCGGCGGGTGCTCCCTGCAGACTGCGTAGGTTATCGGGCAGGTCCATATAGCCCGGCCTCAAGCTACGGTCATCAGATGGGCCATCATGCAACAAAGCGTGAGAACAACAGCTGACCACCACAGTGCCGGACATGCCCGCGGGTGTGGTACCGCCACCCGGCATCCCTCCCATGTTGCGGGCAGGAACCTGCTGAATGGTTCACACCAAAACTGCCAAAGAAAGCGAACTCGAAAGCCATCGGTAAATCTCTTCACAGCGATTGGAACCTGTGGTGCCTGTGGTTGTTGTACGAAGGCAGCAGCCCAGGCAGGATTGGCCAAGCCTTGAAGTGGCAACAACTGTCCAGAGTGGATGATAGTCTGACTTCTTTGGGAACTGAGCCCTCAGTATGGCGGACATTCAGGGTGCCGCACCTAATGATTGCAGGTTCGGAAGGCCTGACAGCGGCTTGCATCAGCAAAGGCATGGCAGCTTGGGCAAAGGCACCGCTGCACGCCTTGAAGACCCTGAAGACCTTGCAGGCCTTGCCTGAGCGCTGCACCACCACCCAGGCATCCCAGAACAGCTTAGCTGTGACGAAGCGAGGGGCTGAGGTCCCGGCAAGTTCGGAAGGTTCTGCAAGCCCTGGGGCACTGACATGCCGCCCAGGTTTGCCCCCTCAGCACTGGAAAGGTGACCACCAGTGGAGTGAGTCGTACGATGTCCTGGACCACCCAAACTATGTCAGAAGGCCCATGTTGCCTGCAATTTGCAGTGGATCAAACATTCACCAGACCATAGCACTCTACAAATCACCATGCAATCTGCACCGCAAAACTACGGATTTTTTGAACTTCTGGCTCCAAGGCTGAGAAATCACAGCTGTTTGGCTCATGGCTCCGGACTTGTGACACTCAGCTCTCGCTATCTCTCGCTGTTCGCAGCTTGCCCGGTGGCAAGTTTCTATTCTGGTTCTGGCTGAGCACCAGGCCGGTAGCTCCATGAAATTAGGCATGCCTTGCAGGAACCATGGCCATTGCGTGGAGGTAATTAGTGATTTTCCTATGCATTAGTTGGGTCCTAAAGGCACAGAACAGCAACAACAACAACAACAACAACAACAACAACAACAACAACAACAACAACACATACAACACATACAACACATACAACACCGGGACCAAGAAGAAGGCAAACCACAGTGAAGAACGTGGGTATCTACCACTGGGCGCGTTCCCCTGCCCCAAAGACACGAGACACACAGTTGGATGACCTTCATTGCTATATTATACAAACAGGAGAGAGACACACACACACACATAAACACAGCAACTAGAAACACACACACACACATGCACAAAAACACGGCAACTAGAAACACACATAAACACACACACACACACACGCACATAAACACAGCCACTAGAAACACACACACATAAACACGGCAACTAGAAACACACACACATAAACACACACACACACATAAACACACACACACATAAACACACACACGCACATAACCACAGCAACTAGAAACGCACACACATAAACACACACACACACAAACACACACGCACACACACAGCAACTAGAAACACACACATAAAGACACACACACACACGCACAGAAACACAGCAACTAGAAACACACACAGAAACACACACACACACACACGCATACATGCACATAAACACAGCAACTAGAATATATGCATACATGATCATCATACATGTGGCAAGTTGCACACGCATTCTCAGAAAGAAAGAGGATGAAAGAATCTACGAGAGAGGATTTCAGGCGCTTGGCAATGACTTTTGCGGGACATCAAAAACGAATGGTTTCACCTCAAAAACTCGCAGTCTTGATGGCAAATTGCAGCCCAGCCCTACCACCGGCCCCCTTGCATTCAAATGATTTTCTCGAACTGCGAAGGCAATTTCTGTATGTTTTTCGCTTCTATCCAGAAGGCTCACACAAACACACACCCGCGCGTGCACGCACTTGAATACGCGCGCACAACTCAAGCATACACTGGGGCAGGGGGGTAGGACAAACACGGCAAGGCATGAGGGGACATGCTAGTTTGGGCAGACTCCGAGTCAAACATCCATCGAACAAATGGCGACAAAACAAGCACAGGACGGAACAAGGAAGTTCACAGCCTCACAAAATCTTAAAACATATCAAACTATACTAAACCATCTAAACCAAGAAATCATCAAGGAAGCAACCACCCGCCGGAGCATGGATACCAAACAGCCAAACAGCTCAAAAAAATGGAGAAGGACTGCCCATCCCGGCTCAATGAATGAAGACACAATAGATAGCCAATAGTATATAGAAAAATATATAGCCTATATAGCTCATATTTGTTGAACAATTTGTAGAGACTATGGTAGTTCCACCAGCCCTTGCGAGTGGTCTCCCCATAAACTCACCTGGCATCAGTCCGAAGCCACCGGGACCTGGCGGCGAAACATCCAAGGAGATTTAAGGAAAAGAAAAAATCAGATCTTGAATTTTATGGAAAAATCTTTATGGGAATTTGTTTTAAAATTAAGATTTCTTTTTGAGGAAAAATCTTTATGGGAAATCTTTATGGAAAACTTTAAGGATTTTTTTCAGGACAATCTTTGAAGGATTGCTTCAGATTGTTTCAGGATGTCTCATCTTTAAGGATGATCATTGGAAATGTTGTTTCAGGATGTCTATGGATATGGCTGATGCTGTTGCTGATTGCGAACTAATCTTCATACTGTTCTGGTTCGTATTTTTCTTATCTTCCGCTTGCCACTGGCAATTGTGCAATTGTTCTGCAAAAGCTGTGCACTGGTGGTCAAAGCGAATTAAAACAGAAAACAAAGGACACATGCTCCAAGTGGAATCTCTTGGAAGTCCTTGGTGGCCCCTGACCAGTACGGTCTCTGTGCTCCCTGCAGCAAGCAAGCTCCCTATGTTACTCTGCATTTTTTGTCTTCTGAAGGGACCTAATCTCCTACGCATCGCATTTGCTGTTCTTGGACATGGCGTTGCAGTTGCCAAGAACAGCAGGCGATTCATGGCTTTGCAAGCTGCCTCTGTCGACGGAGTTTCGGTTGCATTCTTCCACTTACAAAAGAAAGTGGCTCAGCAATGAAACCCAATGAAACCCAATGAAGCTTACACACTCCTTCCATTGTCTCCTTCCCCGTTGTTGACAAAGGCAAGTTGAAATAAGTTCAACGCTCTCTCGGATTTGGAGCTCTGAATTTCACCAGCTTTGATATGCTGGGTTGAGCCATCAAGGCTTGTTTTCACTGAGGGCCAAAACGATTATCAAAAACTCAAGTCAAACAATTCAAGAAACATGGGCCAAAGAACGACGCATTTCAAGCCTCATCTGCTCAGAACTACGAGGTGCATAGTGCTATCCAAGGATGGAAACTCTTGAATTGTAATGGTCAAACTGTACCGATTGCATACAGAAGTCGCTGCTGAAAAAGCAGTTGAGTCCTTGTGCCCAAAGTGGAGCTACATCCACACACACCCGCCGTATCTGCAAAAGCTTAGGCTTCTTGACTAAGTGGCCCGTATGTGATGCTTGAAAGAGAGGGCAAGAGAAAATAAAGAGCAGCTGAGCCAGCCCCGAGGTCTCCGCGGCCTCCTGCTCACAGAGCTCAAGGTCTTCGTGAACACTCCGGGACCCAAACTCAATCAGTGCCGGCACCCCAGGACCCGAACCCAAAAGCAAGCCACGTAAAATGTCTGATGAAGTGCATGAAGTGCCAGAAAGAAAGCCAGATAGAACGCCACACAGAGTGTCAGAACAAATGTCAGGTTGAATGCCATAAAGGCCAAAGAAAATGTAAGATAGCATACCAAACAGGATGTCAAATAGAATGGCAAACAAAATGTCAGAATGCATGTCAGTATATCAGCTTTAATAGGATGCCAAGCAAAAACAGAATGCCAAATAGATTGCCAATCAAAATGCCAGGTAGATTGAATGTAAGGATGTATGCCAAAAAGAATTTCCGTCAGTTAGAATGCAAAATAGCATGCCAAAAAGGATATCAAGCAATCATATAGGAGGCGAAAGAAAATGTCAAATGAAGTGCCAGGGTGGGGATCACTCGAAGCAAAATAATTGCTTTTTTGATCCAACTAGAAAGTGCACGGGTCACGCCACATCGCCACACATGGATAGCACGTCACGGCCCTGACAATTGCAAGGGGCGGCCAGCAGGCGTCGTGCTGGTTCTCAAATTCAGGGATGGGATACTGCGCAGTGATTGGGTGTCCTGAGATGTTGACAAAGGAGCATTCATGGACAAAGCCGATCACAATGACATGTGCCACTTGAATCTGCTTACAGGCTTGTCAAGTCTCAATCTCTCCCCTACCACACCGAAAAATTGTTGGGTGTCGCCTTTTGACATGTTCCCATCATGTTCCCTCATCTCCGCAACATGCACTCTGAAATTTGACACAAGTCGCTGACGCACTCAGCTTATGGAGCAGAACATGTTGTCTTCACCTGTCGCGTGGCTGACATGGCCATGGACTTTCTCTTAGCAAGTGAAGCCTGTAACTTCCAGATGTGAACTATCCGTACTTCTCTTCAACACTTTCATGGGTGTGCAAACAGCAAATGAATTGTCCAAAGTGTACCTTCAATGTCATAGTTTTTTTTGCCGGGGCGTCCAGGGGTTTGCCCTAATGCTGAATGTCATATATGACATGCAAAGAAAGAGTTCATGGATGCCACAATGCTTGGTGGGACTTCCCACCCGCTCCTGGAGCTGGCTGGTGCAATCAAGGCACGTCTGCCCTTTCTTCGGAAACCAGGTGGGGTCATTTCCCCATCGTACTCCTGCAACCTGCGGCTTTGATGATACCAGTGCTGCGCATGGGTCTGACACACCATCATGCCTGGCACCAAGGGAAAGAATTCTGAAAATGCTGAAGCAGTGATGCTCTCTGTAGCATCTGTAGCTAAGCAGCTCGTTCTCATCTCCGTCACAACCCACTTGGCAATGCCAAAAATTGGACCACTTGGGGTAGACTTCCTCCCGCGCGTAGAGCTTTTGATGGGCTTCCTCAGGTGAACGATAAGAAAAGGAAGCTTGCAACTGCTAATGCCAACCAACGCAAGCAGCCGAAAACTTTGCGAATTCAACCATGGATTCAGCCTTTTCCTTGGGGTGGAGTGCCAACATGTGCTGCATTCACCTGCTTACACCATGCTGTGGCTTGGAAACCGGGAAATCTGGGTACGAACATTGGCAAAGATCAATGCCTCAAAGGCACAGTCCACTCGATGATCTCAGCCACCACACAGGAGGTGTCATCCATCTTTCCACCTCGGCCAATCCTTGGTACCACTGGCTCGGCATGTCGAAATTGGGCCAACTAATTTGCTCTCTTGCAAGCACGAGTTGAAGGAGACTGTTTTGGAAGCAAACCAGGAAGAGGATCAAGCAATCAGCCTTGAACTGAGGAAGTTTGTGACGGTGAGCAATTCAAGCATCATCAACCATCATGATCATGAAACCTGGCATCATAGTGCATCATCTGGCATCGTCTGTTCTGCTTGGCCGTGGGTGAACCCCCATGGGGATGTGCACCTACCATCGCTGATCTCTCCATCAACATCCCGAAGATCCAATCACTGATGATCAACTGCTTATGTTTTGCGCTGCACCATTATGTTGTTGACCTCCCGCCAGCCAATTTGACTTAAGAATCAATCTTACTCTTTGCATGGTCATATTGTTTGCATGGTTGTCATGTGTTGCAATTACTGCTGCACAATTCATAGATCGGGTTTTGAGTTTCAATGTCGTCTTGGTGATCCAATGTCGTAGTTATTATGATGCACAAAAAATGCACATTGTTGATGCCATTCGGACCTATACACCAGTTATATTTGGTTATTAATAAAGTTCTGCTGAGCCCATACCATCCTATACCCTTGATAGGTTGATGTTCGGCGATAGTATACCTGATAATACCCGCTACAAACAGTATGCAAACAATAACCATTGGCAATGCTCACCATTACTTACCTCAGGTATACTCATTACATGAGATGCATAGCTATTACGTACCTTAATTACTTTATATTACTTTCTGTCATTATATACCCATATAATCCCATATACAACTTTTATATTTCTGGTCATTAACCATAACTTATCATAACTGGGACAAGTTCGGGAAGTTGACTGCCCAGGCTCGGTGCTTCTGGCAGGAAACCGCCCACCGTCGGCTTGGTCTTCTGATGAGCGGCCTGCGCGTCGCCAAGAAGCAAACATCGTGCAACCCTAGCAGCATTGCTTCAGCAACTTGAGCAAACCCCCGGGTCCCCCGGCACAACTGCAACTAGTTGAAGAGTTGAGTCAAAAATCCCCGAGCTCTTTCTGGAGCCAATCAGCAAATCTTAGGATCCGAAATGCTATGTGCACAGATTAAGGGATTGAAATGGCATCTGAAATGATTGCACTTCGTTCCAGTCACCAGGGATAATCAAAGCATGATAAGCATGTGCCCGGCTTCTGGTTGCCCATAAAATCCAAAAAACCTGCTTTAAAAACCAACCACGTCATCCGCGATGAGTGTTCAATGCATGCAAAGATTAGAACGGCTTGCCCACGTGATCTGCACGGCTACCTCGACGATTCTTTTGGACAAGTGGGTCAAGAGTGATGATTGTGTGGGTCGCCTCAGCTTTGCGCTTGTGTAAAAATTGCACACTCCGTTTCAACACCTGCCCCACGTGCATTGTTGTGACAATTCTCGCAGTTGACTTGTGTTCCAACATATTCCAACACTCTCAAGGTCAATGCGACAAGAGCACCCAACAAAACATGCAGACTCAGGCCACAAGCCAGGCAACAAGCCAGCCAAAAAGTACCGTAGCAGATGCTTCTACCTTAAATTTGTATTGTATTTGTGTCTCTTCTGCCTGCAAATCTCAGCCGTAGCAAAGCAAGCCACTGAGTGTTTGCAGGTGGCAGCACCGAGTTTGCAATGGCAGCGACTTCATCCTCAGCTGCAAGCATTCCAATTAACACATGCCATCCTGCTTGGTGGTTGAACCACCCCTCTGAAAATATTAGTCAACCAACCAACCAACCAACCAGTTGGCAATACTCCGGAAAGTAAACATGCTTGAATGTGCGGACAAGGTGTTGCATGAACCGGCACAAGCAGCAACCTGTTTACTTCAAGCGGCTAAGTAAAGATTATCGAAAACACCGTCGGAGCCAACGATCACGATGTCCCCTTCCTCGGCGTCACTGCGGCAGACACAGCACGCGGCACAAGCGAAGAACTGCCGCCATGTCACGTATGCAGAGATGCAATGAACTGCGCTACCCCTCTCAATCACTTCCACAGTGATGCTGTCCTTAGCGCCCACCGTTCTGCAACTTGTAAAAAAATGCATGCTATTATAATCAAACGATGTATATCGATTTATGCTACTAAACATTATCAAACAAACCTATTTGACTATTGTGCACATGAGGAATGAGCTCATTGGCTTTGAAATCAACAGCATCCAAGGCACATCAAAGGCAGCATCGATCCGATCATCCACTCGTGCCAGCCTTGGGCGAGGCGACGACCGCGGCTGCCGCGTCTTGCCGCATGACAATGCGTTTGGGCTGCGATTCCGTGTCACAAGGAACAGGAAGATGGAAGAAAATGGAAGAAAATGGAAGAAGATGGAAGAAGATGGAGGCACTATGAAGAACTATGAAATCATAGAACCAATTGAAGGAAAATCTGATTGGAGAAATTGAAGGACAACACTCATCCTCAGTGTTCTTGGACAATTTTTCAAGACAATTGCCAAGAACCCAGAGGATTGTCAATTTCCAACATTTTCAACACTCATCCCTGGAATCCTCAGCGTTTGGTGTTCCTAGGCCCGCTGCTGCAAAGGCGTCTGGCAATGACCATCTACTCGCTGCATCTCTGTGTGGAAAACCAGCTCCAAAGGCCCAGAACGACCCTGCAACCGACGCCTCGAAGCAGGGTGGAATTCCGCCAGCAGGGGTGAGACATGAGGTGAATCATAAGGTGAGACAAAGGTGAATAATGACGATTCATGAAGTCAAATTGCAGTGATTGTCAAATGGGCGTGTGTTCGGATACCATTGTCATTCATTGTCATTCACCAATGTGTTGTCATTTTGATCCAGATGTGCTCCACTTGCACCGGCGCTCTGCCAAGCAGCAAAATGACCAGCTCGCAATCTCCAACGGAGATCACTGCAATCATCGGATGCAACTTGCCGTGGATGCGCGTGGAATTATCCAGAAGGGCCTCAGATGGAGAGCCGGTGCATCCAAGACTATCTGTTGAACATTCCAGAACCACATTGCTGTGCCCAGCATGCCATGTACAACACCCAAGCACCAACATGCACCAATGAAAAGGATCCTTCCGGTGCTGGCCGCAAGGCTTAGGGGTTCAGACGAGCCCGTCCTTTCGATGCCAAGTGCATCCAAGCTGCTAACACCAAAGTTGTGGACCCGAGGCACCTCACGCAATGGTCATGAACAACCCAATTTGGGGATCTCCGCAAATGAATGGTGTAACATGGTGCAAGTGGATGTAAGTGGTGGGTTTCCCCGTGCAAAAACCCATGAAACCGAACAAGCCCATTTCGATCTTCAGCTGGTGCCAGCTGCAGCCAGGCCGCTCTGTCCCAGCAAAGGCCTCCCGTACCAATGGGATGGGGCCATGATATGGTGCCTCAGGTCGCACCCTGCGATGCAAGGATCTTTGAAAGCAGGCAGATTATAGGGCGGGGGTAACCAAGCGCAATCAAGTACAATCAAGAGGTGCAATCAAGATCAATCATTGAGATAGATGATAGATCATTCAATTGCATTAAACATGCTTGAACATCCCCAATTCAATCAAATTCTTGAATTCAGATCAGGGAAGTGCAACAAATTAGCTGAAAACTCTGAAATCTTCGGATCCCAGTGTCCCAACATGTCCCAACATGTCCCAACATGTCTCAACAAATGTTTGAAGAATCGAAGGCACCAAGACCCCTCTGGGATCCCTCTCTGCCACGATACAATTGCGCGACTCCTGGGAAGTAGCTGATCAAATGCCAGCTCCTCACACTGACGCAATAGCTCCGTAGGCCTAAGATGACCAGGTGAATCTACCTGACAAGCTGATTTCAGGTGCATCCACGTGCAGATGAAATGTGATGCCGCTGATGGTTGGGTGATTCATTAAGAGTTCTAACCGAGCAATGGTGATATACCATGCTCAGGTATATCAATGTCCTAGACATCAAGTGATATACCTGAGCATGGTATGAATGTACTTGATTTCTGCGCCAGGCCAATTCCTGTCAGGAAGCAATTCGGAGGAGTCAATGCCGTACTCCTCAATTTGAGACACCCCATCGGCCACCCCCACCTCAGTACAGGCAGAAAATGGTCGGACAAAAATGCTGAGCAACCTCAGCTTTTCCTCTCTGGCGAGCATGACTGCCTTCAACATCCTCTTCAAGACCATCCGCCTGGCTCCCTGGTACAGCAAGGCTATTTTCTACGGACAGTTCCAAAAAAACTGCACAATTCAGTTCCCCACTTCCTACTACTAAACCCTCCCCTGATATCAGTAGCGAGAAAAGATGAGTGTGCAAGCTATATCTTCTCGATTTGCTGCCGCGCGAGCAGCGCCGCCTTGGGCAAATGGTCACTTTTGGTTCTTCCCCATTGACTTTATATAAATCTTTGCAATGAAGAGGGTGGTCTGAGAAATCCTACGGGTGTGAACCGTGGGCAGCCTTGCCACTGAAGTAGCCTAAGCCATCCTAAGTCTACAGGCGGCGTCATACACATGGTGTACCACAGCTGGCTTTTGATGCGCCGGAGCTGGGCTTCCGGGAAGCTTTCACCAACGACCAAAGTCAAGACGAATGACTCAGAGCCAGCCATCCTGCGGGATAACGTTTACAAATCATTGCAGTCAACTTTTAATTACTCAATATTACTCAACCTCCCAATTTCAACATATTTCAACTCATAGATCTTGTGTGACCCTTCGCCAACCCTCCAAAGCCATTTCGCATCGTAAATACAGTTCCAGCACATCCTTTTAGACAGTTGCATGCATGCCATGGGATGTAGAACATGCATTTGCATGCCCCTGGTAAAGCCCCACCAAAATTTCCCCAAAGCGAAACCACTTCGAATTCACCTGGTATATGGTGGTTTCTCGAAACAGAGATACCCCTAAATAATCTTTCATTATACCACTCCACGAATAGATGGCATTTACAGGCTGGGTAAAAATACATGGCATATTTGGACCCCATATATTACAAACCGTTGATAAATGCCATCTTTGTGTGCCCGCAATATGGCAAATAAAAATGCATGTGTGCCATGGACATATGCCATCTAAGTGTGGGCCCGAATGTGTGGTTGTACACGTTGTGGTAGGGCATTAAATTGATTATATATACAAATATATACAACATAAAAATGATCGCTAACAATCATGAAACATCACCAAAAGGTAGTGATATGAACTAAAATCAAAAACAAACATATACATTCCTATATTCAAAAAATAATATCATTGATATGTTATGTATATATATATATATGTGTGTGTGTGTGTGTATGTGTGTGTATGTGTGCGTGTGTAATCTGTGAAAAAAATGTTTCACAGCGAGCAAGGCTCAATATAAGCCCAACCGCCCCAACCAGAACCCTAGGAGAAAGGATTGCGGTAGAAAAACCATGTGCAAACAGCCATATGCCATCTATTGGTGTGATTCTTTTTTGCTGCAAGTGGCTGTAATATGTATATAAGTGGCTTTGCTCACGCGCACCCAGCTACATGCAGCCCCCAAACCAAAAAACACTTGTAAATCAGCTTTTTTCATATCCAAACTCCGCCCCTGCCACACTCCCAGCTTTAATGAACATGCCTGAGAATACTTCAACAATTTCGCCAAACACAAGTAAACCAGGCCCAGCATAGGCCCAACCGCCCCAACCAGAGGCCAATTAAAAATGTTTCTTGTAGAAAAACCTATGCTCAAAGAACCATATGCCATCTATTTGTGTGTTTCTTTTTTGTTGCAAGTGGCTGTAATATGTATATAAGTGGCTTTGCTCACGCGCGCCCAGCTACATGCAGCCCCCACAAGCCAAAAAACACTTGTAAATCACCGTATTTTATATCCAAACTCCGCCCCTGCCACACTCCCAGCTTTTATGGACATGCCTGAGAATATTTCATCAATTTCGCCAAAAACAAGTAAACCAGGCCCAACATGGGCCCAACCGCCCCAACCAGAGGCCAATTAAAAATGTTTCTTGTAGAAAAACCTATGCTCAAAGAACTATTTGTGTGTTTCTTTTTTGTTGCAAGTGGCTGTAATATGTATATAAGTGGCTTTGCTCACGCGCGCCCAGCTACATGCAGCCCCCACAAGCCAAAAAACACTTGTAAATCACCGTATTTTATATCCAAACTCCGCCCCTGCCACACTCCCAGCTTTTATGGACATGCCTGAGAATATTTCATCAATTTCCCCAAAAACAAGTAAACCAGGCCCAACATGGGCCCAACCGCCCCAACCAGAGCCCAATTAAACATTTAGAAAAACCTATGTGCAAACAGCCATATGCCATCTATTTGTGTGATTCCTTTTTGCTGCTAGTGGCCGCAATATGTATATAAGTGGCTTTGCTCATTCGCGCCCAGCTACATGCAGCCCCCAAACCAAAAAACACTTGTAAATCAGTTTTTTTCATATCCAAACTCCGCCCCTGCCACACTCCCAGCTTTAATGGACATGCCTGAGAATACTTCAACAATTTCGCCAAACACAAGTAAACCAGGCCCAGCATAGGCCCAACCGCTGCAACTAGAGCCCAGTGAGAAAGGATTGCTGAAGAAAAACCTCTGTGCAAAGAGCCATATGCCATCTATTTGGTGTGATTCTTTTTGCTGCAAGTGGCAGCAAGTGGCTTTACCAGCCCGCGCCCAGCTACATGCAGCCCCCTCAAGCCGGAGACGTTTTTCGTATCCAAACTCCGCCCCTGCCACACCCCCAGCATTAATGGACATGCCTGAGAATGCTTCAACAATTGGCCAAACATAAGTGAACAGGGTAACTACTTCTTGATCCAACTATACTTGAGAGATATCTACGCAACAAATAATGTTATTTTCAACCAGCAACACTTTAGTTGTTCAAAGAATAGTAACTACAGGTAGCCAGGACTTTGACAATTTCCTCCCATGTCCTTTACCATGGTTTGCTCGTTTACAATTTCGTGGCTGTATACCATCTTTGTGTCCCTGGTTTTCGCGATCTGCCATTCGGGGCCTTTTTTGCCTTTTTGATGGCATATTGAACACCTTTTCCATATGCCATCTTCCCGTAATCCCCTATAACCATTTATAGCAATCAACCAACCATTTAAGGGGTTCCCTATTTTGAGAAACTACCGACTACCATATATAACCTCCAGCAATTCCAACGACAAGCGCCCTCCCATGCAGATTGCTGAGCGCAGGCACTGCCATGGGTGACACCAGCGTGGCATCTGCATCACGATGTCCGGAGTTTGCTTTGACAGGATGTGTCCTCTGGTAAGTGCAAGCGTTGAAGCCTCGGAATATGATCAGCGGTTTTGGGCAAACTATGCTGAACTGTTTGCATCTGCACCTTGAAATCAAACACAAGAATAATCAAGAATCTAAGATGAACACATAGCTGCTCTTACTCTTCCTACAAACCGTCGCAAGAAAATAAAAAAGCATCAATCAGTGAAGAACCAACCAAACTCTTCAAAACTCGTTTTCCAAGCACCTTGTCATCCCAAAATGAGTCTATCAAGTCATTGCATTGCACAAAGGGTCGGTTTTGAATGGCTTTAAGACAGGACCGAAGAGCAAAGAGGTTTATTCTTGTAGTAGACCTCTGCCAGCTGCTGTTCTCGTCTCTGAAAGGCGTCTAGGTCCTTCTTCTGCTTCTCCTCAGCATTTCAATAATTAACTTCACCTCTTGGCAGTCCCGGCTCCAATCTTTTTCATGGCACTGTGGCAGAGCAGCCATGATATTCCATTTCATGGCCTTTGAGCGAAATCACCTCTCCAGCTCTGTTGTCAAAGCCAATACACTGCAAATGATCGTCTTCAAAGTCAGAACTTTGCTTGCGAAAAAGTAGAAGTCATTCAACAGGTCATAGCTTTTGATCGTGCAATCATCCGTAGTTTCTGTGAAAACATCGAGGTAGCAGCATGGATCAATTTCTACTACACACGTTGAGAGTCCCAAAGCCGGAAATGGAAATCCCAAAAAGCAATGTGGAGAATGTAGACAGTGAGACCATGCGAGACCTTGCGAGACCATGCGAGACCATGCGAGACCCTGTGAGGCTGAGGCTGCACGACCTAACGACCCCGCTATGACACACGGTACACACATCCAGCTAAGCCACAGCCCCAACGAAGAAGGTGGGCGAGCGCTGAACAGCTCCACCCCTGCGCATGGCCTCAGCACGTCGGAGGGCTGCTAGGACCCACCAGTGAAGAGTAGCAGCGACACTACGTGCCCGATGAGGTGCTCGCGCCGCGCGCTTCAATTAGTTAACTAAATAGCTTGACTGATGGTGTTAGTTCAAAGTAGGTGATAAACACTAATATACATTTAACTGATAGATAAAAAACAGATTCAGCTGTTGTTTTCTTGTGATATATGCAGTTTCAATTGACTTCACATCTATGAGCCACAGACAAGTGATTAATATGTATGTTTCTCGAAGCATGATATAGCATGATCTCCGGCCCATCCAGGTCAGCATCCTGCAGTACCCTGGCCCCTGCAATTAAGTCAACCAAGATACTGAGCGTAGCAAGCGGGGCACAAAAACGGCTCTGAATATCCTGAAGTTCCTACAGCTGCTTATCACTTATCCAAAACTGTGTGCTATGGGACTAGGTCCATTTATGTCCTAGGATTTCTGTGTAGTTTAATGTGTGGTTAATCCAAGCGTGGTCTGGTCGATGATTTGGCAGCTGAGGCTCATCTTTGCTTTGCTAGACGCCAGCTACGTGACAATGATACTGCCGTATCTTCAGTGATTTCGAGACCAAACATTGATCCTGTGAACCTCAAGGAGCTTCTGACCGTTCAAGCAGTATCGTTCTCATGACGGGATGCTCATGCACAGGGGAGTCAAGCCTGCCGAAAAAAGGACGGAAATGATATGAAAATGAAATGACTGAAGGAGAAAAATCATACAGAAATCCTATAGACCTGCATGACTTTAGAAAAAACCAGCACAGAACTGGACGTTGACACGAAACGCCCCGTGACGAGTCCACATCCTGCAACTCCGCCAGGCACCTCCTCCCATCCCCAGTTGCGGTTGCAGCTGCTGTTGAGGAACCTGTGGCGCGGTGACGCATGGCAATCGCCTCGAATGTCGGCCCCTGCTACCAGTGGGCGCTTTCGGTAGCAGGTACAAGCAATGGCCTACCAAATCCTGAGAGGAGCCTGCTGACTGGGCATCTGCGAGCCACCCTTTTGCGCTGGCCTCAGGCAGCTGCAGTGAACAAAATGGGTGCGCTGGAAGAAACAGGACATTCACTTTCAGCTACCCACAGCAAACAATAAGTTGACCAAAAAAAGCCAAGCAAACACACCCAAAAACGCAGTCACATACTCTTGAATACTTCAGTTTGCGTCCCTTATTTGTATTCATTTTTTGTATTAATTTGCTTTGGTTTGGCCTGGAACTGAACTTTGACGATTGAAATTCAACCCATGCTTTTCCGACTTGGTCATCTGAGATGTCAGCGGTGCTTGTCCTGGGACACCTGGAACTGAACTTCAGCGACACAATGATGCGTAACGCTCAACATCCCAGCCACCACAATTCCCTGTCTACAGAAAGAACCATTGAAATGCCAACATCTCTCCAGGAAAGATGGAGCAAACTGCAAACTGAGGTGGTGCATGTTGATCATGGGGGAAAGAAACACCAAGACCCCGAAGATATTCGAAGATGTTTGAAGATCAATGTTTACCGTATCAAGCAGTATCAATGGTCGGTTTCTGACTAGAAGTTGTCAATAGTGGATGACTTCGGGAGCCAAGTCTCCAAATCAGACCATTTATGGCAATAATCCACTTTGGGGAGCCTAATGAAATCATCAAGTTCCAATGATCCAAGCATTTTTCGAGAATAAGAACCTTTGAAATAATCCAATAATCCCAGCATTTTTTTAGAGTTCCATACGATTTTGAGAATCCACCTATATATGAATATATATTATGAATTATATATATTTTTTTAATCTATAATTTATATAGTGTATGTGTGTGCGTGTGTCAGCCATCTGTTTCCACACCTCCTGGACCAGCTCCAGCTGATGGACCTGCCAAACATGCCACGAACAGCGCTGGGACCCATGAAAAGCCACGAAAAAATGCAAAAATCCTATGGAAATCCATGAAATTCCCATGAACATCCATGAAACACCTCGAGAATCCTGAAGAATCCGTGAGAATAGCTTTCAGAATTCTTCAGAATATCAATCAAAATCATCACAATAATCCAATCTTACATGTACTACACCACTCATCCATGACACTAAGAAACTACAAGTTAAATTATCGTTCACTAAGCATACTGAAACTCAGTTGAAGTAAGCCAAGCGTACTAAGCGTATCTAAGCTTTAGATTCCTGGCTGCCCATCACAACGCACCCGCCTCCGGGCAGTGACTTCCCACGGCCCTTTCCACCATCACGGTCTGGCGTTGCATCGGGGGTCTGCTGCCAAAACGCGTGCTTTTTCGCTATGTGTTTGGATGTTTTGCCTATTGAAAGGTTGGTTTTTTCCTAATTATGTTTTTTCCCATGTTTTACCAATTCTTTCCTCATTGAAAGTTGCTGACAGGTGCAAATCTGGAAGTTTGGAGCTTGGATCTCCTCCAGGACCCATGTGTGACGTGTGTGCTCTGCAGTTCCAAGTCATCCAACAGGCGCTGCCACGAACTCCATGGATGCTTCATGCTTCCAACAATTAATGAATAGATGTGAATGGTTTTCATGCTTCCATCACTGAAAATTCACATGTAGAGGTCCCTGAGCATCCCTGAAAGCACATGAAAGCACCCTGTCTTTTTGCTTAATCCTTTCGGCACCAAGAGTGATGAGCAAAGCCATCTTCGTAAGTCAGCAGAACGAGGTGTGAGATACTTCATTCAATGGAAACTTGTGGGTGACCACATGCACATGCATGTACAGCGGTCCCCCAGCGTGGTGCCGTCGAAGGCATGTTCTTTCAATGTAGCATGTTTTTGAATGTTCCGTGAATGTTCATCTTGTGAAAGTGTTGACTTCCTTGGCTGCAAGTGCTAGAATCTCAAAGTCGGTAACTAAGCAATGCTAGTGGGTCATCTGTCACACCTCATTGCTGCCTCGTGCAACTAGACTGAACTATCCATCTGTCCCCGAGAGAACGATACTGAGCACAAGAAAAAAAGGCCTCACCTGAGGATGAAAATATCAAAGGAATTCAAAGGATGTCCAACGACATAAACCACTCTTTTGCATGCAAATGAACTCTCTATCAGCCTCATCCTCAGGTAAAGCGTATAAGTGAAACTTCGATTTTGCCTTTGTGTTGGTGCAATGAGGCGTCATATTTCACATTCCGTAGCAAAAGTCACAATCACGTGATGTGTTTTTAAGCTCCAATTATACAACATTTTTTCAAGGTTAAGCATGCTTCGCTAAATATGGTTATACGCAATGTTTTGATTTGGACCTATTTAACGGTTCATGCTTTACAAAAACTGGTGCAGCCCTCCGATTCCGGTGTGCACATTGGCAGGGGTGGACCTCATGCACACGAGGGAGCTTGGTTCTCTTGTACCTCTTCGATTTTTGTGCCCGCTTTGGCAGGAAGCTTTGGCCAGTCCTTCTCAAATTCTGTGCCGTTTGTGCCCTGCTCAAAGCTTCTCTCTGGTGGACACGGAGAAGAGTCATTCCCAGCAGGGGCCAGGAAATTTGATGGCTCACTCTCACCTTCGTCTTTGGAGAACCAAGAGGGCTGGTTGAGGCTCCTCGGATCCCATGGAGGCATGACTGATGTGGGACATCCAGTCCATGCAGCACCTTCACTATCGGAGCGATAGATTTGTATGCGTGCTCCACCATCCTCTGTACTCCAGGAAGTGTCTCTAAGAGTGACCTCCGCAATCTCCAGGTCAATCTTGTTCCTGAAGTGCAAGGTCACCTGGTTGATATCCGAGGATGCACCCGGCTCAAATTTGACAGTGATTGGCGCATGAACACCAACATGTTCAATGATCTGCCGCAAATCCCATTCTGTCGTAGCCAAGGGGACATTCAACAAAACGAGGCACCCATCTGTGAGAGACGTACTTTGAGCATCGTCATAGTTTGGCACACTAAGTGGGTTGTTCATGGTGGCCACGGAACCCCCGTCACCGTTGAAGAATTCCCAACCAAACCATCCCATGCCCATGGGCCCCATGGACTGCATCGGCTTCAAATCGCCCATGGACAGCTCTCCATCCTCCTCCTCATCGTCGTCATCAACTGGCACCTGCTGACTGCCAGTGCGCAGCATTTGAGACAGAGCATCCACCAAATTGCCGGATTTCTTCTCCTTATTTTGACTATCTTTACTTTCCTCAGCTGCACTTGAGGCTGGCTCTTCTCTCAGAACTTGCCCTGGATGATGGTACTGAGCTCCAAGGCCAGTGAGTAAGCCTGGGGGTACTCCATCGTAATCGAAGTATCCGTACATCATCATCTCATTCATCATGTCATAAGAGAAATCAAAGCCATCAAATCCATCCGGAAAACCTCCCCACCATTGCTCTCGCATCCGCCGTCGTGAGAAGGACTGATCATCTTGTTCCGTTCCTGGACGGACAGCTGCGTCTTCCACCAGCTTCGAGAAACCAACAGGTGCCCAGTGACATCCTTTCTCCAGTAACGCCTGGGCTGCGCTGGGCGCAACCCAGGGCCTTTGGCAAGGCAAAGGTGCGAAAAAGACCTGCAGTTTGGTCACGTCTTCAGGGTTCAGATGGGTGCAGGGATCAGGTTCCCAATTCTTAGACTTACTCTTTCGCTGGAAATGGCTGCCTGGTGATGTGGCCAAGTGTTTGATCAATGTAAAGCTAACTATGATCTATGTTATTCTATCAAGGTCATGTTGCACGGCTTCATGTTCACATCAACATAAGACCCGCCCATGGCATCCCATAGCTTTGCCATATTCGCTATCCACATTCTCCACAACCATTCATGGGGCAAGAAAGCGCAGGCAGTTTGGCCGCCCTGCCTGGGTTTTACTATAGTGCTCTAAGTTGGCTTCTAAACCTTGGAGGTGGGCGACTGACACAATAGCAGCTCTCCTCCTATTGTAGGGCTGTCCTTTGAAGAAATAGCCACTCATCTTGTTCATGCAATCATCTGCAGTCTGCTCATCATTGAAGTTCACAAAGGCGTAGCCAACATTGTTCTTTGTAGCTGAGTCAATTGGCAGGTAGAGGAAGTTGAAGCATCCTGAAAAGCCAACATGATCAAGTTCTTCCATCAGGGTCTCCCTGTCATAAGCGTTGGGCACATTCCTCAGCATCAAAGTGGTCTTTTTAGTCACAGCTTCGGACTCCGCTTTCTCAAACTGCTCTTTGAGATTCGCTTTTTTTGGCACTAATTCATGGCGCTTGCCAAAGGTGCCTGCCATGTTCCAACCTGGCCGCTCCCATTCCGAGGCCAGCTTCTCCATGGTCTCCGTGTCACCTGCTGCAGTGCCCGTCCCCGCGGTCTCTGCAGTGCCCGGTGACTCACTCGCCTTCGACTTCTTGTCCCAGCTGCGCCAGGGGCGGAACTCACCACCCTGCCACTCATAACCCTCAGCGCCAAAGGCCCACGCCATCTCTGCATTCCATGCGAACCAGGCCGGGTCACACGTGTAGTCAGGTTGCGGCGACCGATGATCTGAGGTTTTCTCTGCACTCTTTTCTCCCGAGAGCTTCCCTTCATATCTTCCAGCCAGACTTGGTTCAAAACCAGCTTCGTCTTTCTCTGGCTTGTTGTCGTCTCCTTCCACTTTGGAGTCACCCGAGTCTTTAGCAAAGTGATTTCTTGCATCCTCGGTTTCCTCCCGCGGTTCTATTCTTTGGGGCAAGTTCTGGTCTCCATCTTCGACCCTGTGATCTGAGTCTTTGTCTCTGTGGGTTTCATGAGGCTTCTCGCTATAAGATTTTCGCGAGTGCCAGGACTTCTGTCCATATGACCTGGTCGCGTCCCATGAGTCCCACCAATTCCACTTCTCATAAGGATATCTTTCCCACTTTTCCCATGATTTCTTTGCCCAAGTGCTTGGCATGGCCGTCTTTACACGGAGCAACACTCCACGGCACTCTTATTGAACCCAAACGGCTGAAACCATTCCTGGAACCATGTCATGCTTCCTGTCAAAACTGTAGCAAGAAACGCCAACGAGCCCAAGCAAATCCAAACACGTCCAAACACTGGCCCCTTTCGCAACTCTAAAGTGAGAACCCACTCCTAGGGCTTAGGGGCTTAGGGCTGCTGATTGCAACATGTGGATGCTAAATGAGCATGATGCCTTTGAGGCTTCCAAGCAATGAACCGCAATCCCCAGCCTAAGCCGCCACGGCCAGCGCCCTGAGACACAAGAGACATCAATGTCAGGAGAAAGGACCCCGAAAAACCCTGATCTGCAGCACGACTTGGCCAATCAGAACCGTTTGCCCGTAACAACCGCGCCTTTGGGTTCATTCCGCCAAACCTCAGCATGCCCAAGTGCGGCCATTCAAGGGTGAGGCGAGCGACGCAAATCAAAGCTGAAATAAATACCATCCAGTACTTTCTGCTTCAAATGCAGGCACCTGCAAGACAAGGTAGACTATGTGTATTGTGCATATATGCCCACATTACACTGACTGCCATCAGCGCAAACATTCACCCGGCAATAGCTATATACCTCTACACCCGAAACTTTCAAAAAGGGAAGAAAGAATGGGCAGAATGAGGCCCTCGCGATTTGCCACCTGACAAGTCACCAAAAAGCATGCAGTCAAGATTTTACCGGCTGAAACAGGTTGGCACTAACAAAGCGAACTTGCAATGTGATGATAATGCATGATCAATGAAAATTGCTAATGCTCCATAAATGACAATTCAAGCGGTCTAATGCAAAAGTAAATATGTCTATATACATACTTTACTATATGATATTCTAAACTTCTAAACTAATAGTATCAAAATCCTGACACCTATGTTATACCTTCATTCATACTAAGAAGTTGTTCGATTCGAAACAATTTGTATCAATCTGCCATGATTTTCTGAACGTTGATGGAAGCTTCCAGCCTTTTCCATCCTCTGGACCTCAGCCCGTCCAAAACTCCACCGTGACTGTGCAATGACCGTTGCACAGGAGCGCTGCCAGGCTTCCCCACCCTTGCCCTTGCGGCCGCCTTTGCCCTTCTCTCCCTTGGGTCTGTCACCTGGTCACAGAGGCTGCCTATGACAGGTGTTTCATTGCCGGTGCTCAACCCTTGTTTCATGAGCGTTACACGCGCCATGCGGAATTCCCATGATCCAAACATATCCAAACTATTGCAGGGAACCTCCACCAGTGTCCACCCCTGGGTTCGCCATGGCGCCTTTCCCTCCAGGTGGGCCATCACGACCTGCAGGCATAGTCGTGGCAGTGTGGGCAATGGTACCCGCGAAGTGGAAAAGTCGTCATTCACTAACTGTTTGATCTGTTTTCCATGATCTGTTCATTATCCATCCATTAGATCTGTTCATGGCTATCTGTTCGACCGAACTTCCCAAATAGAAACCGCAAATAGCAGCAAAGAGCAGCTTAAATAGCTTAGCAAATAGTAGCGATGAACCCTGGCCAAACCACGAGCAATGATCCGTTATCACTGAGTCCAGAAATGGTGCACTCCCACATCCCGAAACCGGTGTGGCAATCTTGAAGATTTGGGGGTCCCAATTGGTACCAGATTCTTGGATCTGCCACAAGCCACGAAACATCACAACACACAAACTGTGACACAAGTGGAACCATTGCTTTAACCTGGAATCCTATGGAATCCTGGCAGGAACAGCAGCATCTAGGGCAGTTCGGAGTTCCACTTTTTACATTCTGGCTGTCACCAAAGTGAAGATCTGGGTGCGCATGCCTGGGTCAGGACTGGCACAAAGCACAGCGCCAGCAGCTGAGGGATGCAATGAGTCCAACGTGAACATGTGCCCAAGTAATCCCAAATATGCCTGAACTTATCCAAAAGTAACTTCTCATCCACAAATTCTGAAGCCGGACTGCGCCACAGCAAGATAAAGGACTATGTTATCTTCATGGATCTTCCCCGCCTCGAGCTGCAAGTGAACCACATGGCCAGCACCAAGCGGCGGCCAGAGGACATGGGCCCGACTCGGTGAACATTCCTAGGCACTGGCAGCCTTGCAACGCTCGTACTTCAAGTTGAAGACTTCTCAAGTGCACTGTGTTTATTATATCGAATCCTACGCATCGATTCACAAAAGCCAAGAATTCTCCTTTCTTCGGCAAGCGGCTCTAAACCGGAACTGAAGAAGACCAACCGTCCTTCCTTTGGTTCCACCTGGCTATCCACATCATCATCCAGAAAGAGCAGCTCCCCACCTCAGTCGTTGAATGCTTCCAATGACCAAGTGAGTTCAATTCAACGAGTCCAGATGGGTCCAGTCTGTCCTGGTCTGAAATGTGCAAACGTTCAACGATCACAAACAACGCCGGCTCGATTTTGGGAACACGTTTCCTCTCTCATTTCCTTCAAACTATTTCCGTTGGAATGCTTTGCCCAGTGTGCCCAGGGAATTCAAACCACAAATGATCACAAATAAATGGCATCAAGACATATTGACATACTTATTAAAACGAACAAGAGCCACACCCCTAACTCTTTCGCTTACCGTTCTGCCCACGCCTTCAAAATCTTTGCCAGCGCTGCTGAGGTAAAGCAGGGCACTCCAGTCGTAAGAGGCAACATTGGCCTGGATCGAAATCACGACAATGACAATCCCGAAATCGGAGCGATTCCACTCCCCAAGGTCCCAAAGTTCGAAGCATAATTCGGCTGCCTTTGGAACACACATAGCACCAGCGCTTCGTTGCCGGGTCGTCCCATGTTCCATGCAGGTCCCCCACTGAGCCTTGTCGACATGTGCTGAAAACTCATCCCCTCTGCTCGAGTTTCTCTGCATTTCTCCTTCAGAGGGTGTGTGCTGATGTGCAGTGTGTTGGAACAAGACAAAAACAAAAAAAAGTCAAACGGCACTGCCATGTAGAGTCACCCTCTTCAACCTACCTTCCGGCGCAGCATCTAAAGAGTAATAAACAAAAGGGATGAAACCTGCTTGACAAATAACATCAAGCTAGAAACTAATTAATTACATCTAATCACCGTACACTGACCGTGTTCAAAGCATTGAAAATAACCTACATAATGTCATATCATAGCGCAGCATTGTGCGGCCACTCGCCTTCAATGGGAGGGAGCTGTAGTCGAACCAGCAGCGCTCCACTGAAGAACAAAGTGATTCCACCCAGAGCAGCCGACACCGCTTGCCTTCAGAAACATGGGCCTAGAACGCTCTTCACTGAGCACATGGGAGCACAACATCACTCCCTCAGGTGCAGCCATGAAATGCCATAAATGCATATTGTAAATGCCATAACTCATAACTTTTACAAAACGAGCTGGTGCTGTCACCATGCCAAAACAAGCACCCGAAAACCGCCGCCTGGAGCGCTCCAGCAAGTCCTGACAATCTCAGGGCCACGAACGAAAGCCAATCATGGGTAGATTTGTACATTGGCCACTCGGGGAAGCTCGACAGGCAGCTCCTGAACCAGCGTGCTTGAGATCAGTGGCCACGCATTGGAGTCCACTGCCAAGGAAGTCTTTGGGCCCGAGTGAAAAAGATGCTCAAAGGCCTGGGAGGGCTGCTGCAACTTTCTTAGTTGCCTCGCATGTCCACAATTTTTTGCCAGTACGTCTAAAGAGATTACGGGGATTACAGTTCTCTTTTCCATTGATTTCCTCCCAATTCTTATCATTGCGTGCCTTTGTTCTCACTTTTGAGCAGTGCATGCGTTTTCTTGAAGGACTTCTTGGATAGCTGATCCGCGGCCAAGACAATCCCCTGTCCCCCCACGCCTCGAGAATATTCGCTTGCATGGCAGCCACCTTTCATGTCAATTGCTCGGCCACCCTCCAAAATTGGTCAAACAGTAGGCAAAGCAGAACCAGTGGAGCTATCATGAAGTATCAGGGCACATCAAAGCATCTCGCATCACCGTGTCATACCGTGTCATATTTCAAAAGGAAGCTGTCAAAATTCCTCCTTACCATCACCTTTCATGATTCTGACATGGCACATGTGCCGTTCATCTACCATTTGGTGACAGCACTCCTTGAAGCTCCGAACAGCTCCCTCCCAACCACCAACCAGTCATGGCAAAGGAGCCTCCTGTTTTGTAGCCACATCCTCCTTCTGCCACCGCCCGCAGGGTGGGGAGTTGGTTGCATTACTGGCGCTGCAGCCTTCAATTGGGCTGTAGACATGTTCCTCGGCGCGCAGGAACGCAAGGCACCACAGGTGGATAAGTAAATATAGATAAATATAGACATGCAACAAAGAAGTAAATGGACAAGTAAATACGTTGTAACAGATACCTCAGAATGTTCGTGTGCACATACTTTAAATGTATATAAATTAAAATGTTGCTAGTAACAAATAATTTAACATCAATGTATAAGTTCGAGCTGTGCAAATATATAAACAATCAAAAAAAAAACATATGCAAATCTAAACAGTATATGCCGTAATGTCACGTGGTGTCGCACGATGTGGCATCAAATCATGGCGTACCAGCCACCAGGATGCTCAGGAGCTGATGACATGCTAACTGCGGACCAGTTGCATAAAGAGGCGCAGCACAAGGTATCGCACCAGGAGTCAATGTCTCTTTGTTCTTTCCTGATCTGACGGAGTCTGACGGAGTCTGGACGTAATCAATCCAACAGTCTGGACAATAGCATGGCTCCAGCAACCTGGACCGGCGCCTGCTTTCAGTACTCGTTTGACAGCCAGGTACTGGCTCTTTTGGGCCAAAAGAGCCTCCACCTCGTAACAAAGGCAGGCTAGTGAGGGACAGAAGGTCAAAATGATGAACATCTCAGGAGACTCCTTACATTCGACATCCGCAGCACTCAGTACTATGTAGCATGTGTTGCAGCCTGGACAACTAATCCAACTGAAGGTCTCCGAGGGAAAAGTGTCTCAAGAGTTTCAAGCTTTTGGTGTACAGGAATCAACTAGCAGGATCCCACAGGGACCTGTCCATCCAAAGTTTCTGGAGCATCCTTTTTGCGAACCTGTCACTGGGAAGCAACACTTTGACAGGTCCCTTTGACGCCACAAAGAGTCCTGTCATTAGCACACTGCATCAAAAGGACTAGTTGAAGATTTTGGGCCGGGGCCCCGGAAAATTGGAAGACTATCTTCCACTCGTCCTAGCGACTGATTAAATCTGAATTTGCTTTTTTATTTCAATCTATAGTGGCCTCTTCTCAATCCACCAACATCCATAAATTACCATTGCAATCCATGCCTCCGTAGGCAGGGAGCCGGGCAACCTCAACATTCATCTCTGGATCTATGACATTATGAAGGTGCAAGGACATGCAAACTTTGATCAAACATTCCCTCTTCCTCTGTCACAAGTGACATTCTTTAGACATAAATTGAGTACTCCATATTCATATACTCATGCTATCTCATACTACTCACTAATATATTCTCTCTGCACCACGAGGCGCACAGGATGGAACCCACCCCTAACACACTTCTACAAGCAACCTTTGTTCCCCTGGGTTTCAGCTTGAAAGCGAGCACCTGGGAGAAATACAGCATACAGCTCACCACAAAGTCACAGCACATCATTTCAGAGGAAACCTCTGAAACACTTATAGTAAAAGATGAGGATCTCTAGAAAATGGCCAGACATACTCCTATGATCCTTCAACAAGTGGCTCCAGCATCAATCGCCCTCGGCCGACCTCCTCTGGGATGATCTGATGAGACCAGACCAACAATGGATACAGCATGAGCCGCATATTCCAAAAGCACACCAGCTGATGTCTAGCTGCTGGTAATTCGGTCAAAAACGGATTCGGAAACTAAACAAACGTGATTCGGAAACTCCTGGCAACGTGATTCGGAAACTCGGATTCGGAAACTCGTGGAAACATGATTCGGAAACTCCTGCAAACATGATTCGGAAACTCCTGGAAACGTGATTCAGAAACTGCTGGAAATGTGATTCGGAAACTCGGAATCGGAAACTCCTGGAAACGTGATTCGGAAACTGCTCGAAACGTGATTCGGAAACTTCTGGAAACCAGATTCGGAAACTCCTGCAAACATGATTCGGAAACTCCTGGAAACGTAATTCGGAAACTCCTGCAAACATGATTCGGAAACTCCTGGAAACGTGATTCGGAAACTTGGATTCGGAAACTGCTGGAAACGTGATTCGGAAACTCCTGCAAACATGATTCGGAAACTCCTGGAAACGTGATTCGGAAACTCCTGCAAACATGAGTCGGAAACTCCTGGAAAGGTGTTTCGGAAACTCCTGGAAACGTGATTCGGAAACTTGGATTCGGAAACTCCTGCAAACGTGATTTGGAAACTCCTAGACCGCCATGCTTCATCATCAATCAGATGTAAGCTTCTTGTCCCGGAGCCCAGGATGTCGAAGTTTCAAAACGTTTGCAAGTGTCAAAATTGCATAAAATTGCAGGATTTGCAGTTGGCCTCCTTGACCTTGCTAAAGGTCATGTCCAAACACGAACTCTGCGCGGTCAATCCACGCATCCATGCGCATGTAAATTTGAGATCGAATTCTCGCAAGACTGAAACCAGTAAGACCGTGCACGCAAGCCCCAGGCCCCAGAGCAAATTCTTACACAGAAGCTTTTGTCAAGGCTACAGGCCCCAAAAAATTCAGCTTCAGAGAGTCCCTGCGATTCAAAAACTGCATCTTTGAAACTGCGTCTTGGAGATCGATAAGCAATAGTACAATAATATTGTAACTCATAGCAGCAATGAATTCGGCTTAGAGTCTTCCTGTGATTCAGAAAGCGTGTCTCAGAAACTGCGGCTCAATGAGATACATAGTTTTGAGGCCAGGGGGGGAAAATTAAAAAATGATAACATAAGCATGCCTTTCACAGCATCAATGAGATATATAGTTTTGAGGCACAGGGGGGGGGGGGCAAAATTTAAGGAGTGATACCAAAAGAATGTCATTTACAGCATCAATGAAATACATAGTCTTGAGCCAGAAGGGGGGGAAGAAAAATTTACGAACGTCATTCACAGCATCAATGAGATACACATTTTCGAACACATCCGGTTCAGAATCTTCCTGTGATTCAGAAACTGCGTCTCAGAAAATGCGGCTCAATGAGATACATAGTTTTGAGGCCAGGGGGGGAAAATTAAAAAATGATAACATAAACATGACATTCAACCCCATCAATGAGATATATAGTTTTGAGGCACAGGGGGGGAAAAAATTTAAGGAGTGATACCAAAAGAATGTCATTTACAGCATCAATGAGATACATAGTCTAGAGCCAAAAGGGGGGAGGAAAAATTTAGGAACGTCATTCACAGCAACAATGAGATACACATTTTTGAACACATCCGCTTCAGAATCTTCCTGTGATTCAGAAACTGCGTCTCAGAAATTACGGCTCAATGAGATACATAGTTTTGAGGCCAGGGGGGGAAAAAATTAAAAAATGATAACATAAGCATGCCATTCACAGCATCAATGAGATGTAAAGTTTTGAGGCACAGGGGGGGGCAAAATTTAAGGAGTGATACCAAAAGAATGTCATTTACAGCATCAATGAGATACATAGTTTTGAGCCAGAAGGGGGAGGAAAAAAATTCGGAACGTCATTCACAGCATCAATGAGATACACATTTTTGAACACATCCGGTTCAGAATCTTCCTGTGATTCAGAAACTGCGTCTCAGAAACTACGGCTCAATGAGATACATAGTTTTGAGGCCAGGGGGGGGAAAAAACAAGATGAAGCCCACGAACCCGAATGCTCACACTCTTGGTCGGACTCTCTTGGCAAGACACTCTTGGTGAGGCACTCTTGGTGGGACACTCTTGGTGAGACACTCTTGGCGGGACACACTTTGTGAGACACTCCTGGTAAGACACTCTGAGTAAGACACTCTTGGTGAGACACTCTTGGTGGGACACTCTTGGTGAGACACTCACTCTTTGTGAGACACTCCTGGTAAGACACTCTGAGTAAGACACTCTTGCAAGACACTCTTGGTGAGACACTCTTGGTGAGACACTCTTGGTG
>VSDK01008294.1:95360-139369 GCA_009767595.1 Symbiodinium kawagutii | reverse complement strand
ACACTCTTGGTGGGACACTCTTGGGAAGACACTCTTGGGAAGACACTCTCGGTGAGACAGTCTTTGTAAGACACTCTTTGTAAGACAATCTTTGTGAGACACTCTTTGTAAGACACTCTTGGTGAGACATTCTTGGTGGGACACTCTTGGCGAGACACTCTTTGCGAAACACTCTTTGCAACCACACCACACCACACCAACACACCACACCACACCACACCACACCACACCACACCACACCACACCACACCACACCACACCACACCACACCACACCACACCACACCACACCACACCACACCACACCACACCACACCACACCACACCACACCACACCACACCACACCACACCACACCACACCAACACACCACACTACACCACACCAACACACCACACCAAGACACCACGCCAACACACCACACCATCCCGCCACACCAAGACACCAGTGTAGACGCAAAGTGGACTTGGGAAGCGTCATGAGACATGCTGAGATGCTACAAAGTGCCACGCCTGTCACGCAAAACGAGGTTGCAGGACACGCAAAACCACGCAAACTGACCACTTCCACACGCTTCCCCCAATGGTACGGGGACCGGACCGCCGACCACACCAACACACCACACCAACACACCTGTGCAAAATCGAGCGCGCCTGCCACGCAAAGTGGACTTGGGAAGCGTCATGAGACATGCTGAAATGCTACAAAGTGCCACGCCTGTCACGCAAAACCAGGTCGCAGGACACGCATCACCACGCAAACTGACCACCTCCACACGCTTCCCCCAATGGCACGGGGACCTCACTGCCGACCACACCAACCCACCACACCAACACACCTGTGCAGAATCCCTTGCGCCTGCCACGCAAAATGGACTTGGGACACGTCATTGGATATGCTGAAATGCTACAAAGCGCCACGCCTGTCACGCGAAACAAGGTTGCACGACACACAAAACCACGCAAAATAACCACCTCCACACGCTTCCCCCAATGGTACGGGCCTTACGGCCCTACCGCGAACGGCGACGGACGGTTGCGAACGGTTGCGAACGGTTGCGAACGGTTGCGAACACAGACGCAACGTCCAGCGAACACGTCTCCACCCCCAGACCCCCACTATGAAACGAGAACCCGTGCTACGCATTCGGGAATAAAAAATGATAACATAAGCATGCCATGGACAGCATCAATGAGATATAAAGTGTTGAGGCACAGGGGGGGGCAAAATTTAAGGAGTGATACCAAAAGAATGTCATTTACAATTAATAGGTTCTGCGACGTAGTTTCTGAATCGGCAATTCCAAGTTTCTGAATCGGTAATTCATAGTTTCTGAGACGCAGTTTCTGAATCGGCAATTCCAAGTTTCTGATCCGTTAATTAGTAGTTTCTGAGACCCAGTTTCTGAGCCGTAGTTTCTGAATCGGCAATTCCAAGTTTCTGAATCGGTAATTAATAGTTTCTGAAACGTGGTTTCTGAATCGGCAAGTCCAACTTTCTGAATCGGTAATTAATAGTTTCTGGGACGTAGTTTCTGAATCGGCAATTCCAAGTTTCTGATCCGTTAATTAGTAGTTTCTGAGACCCAGTTTCTGAGCCGTAGTTTCTGAATCGGCAATTCCAAGTTTCTGAATCGGTAATTAATAGTTTCTGAGACGTAGTTTCTGAATCGGCAAGTCCAACTTTCTGAATCGGTAATTAATAGTTTCTGGGACGCAGTTTCTGAATCGGCAATTCCAAGTTTCTGAATCGGTAATTCATAGTTTCTGAGACGCAGTTTCTGAGACGCAGTTTCTGAATCGGTAATGTCTAGTTTCTGAATCGGTAATGTCTAGTTTCTGAGACGCAGTTTCTGAATCGGCAATTCCAAGTTTCTGAATCGGTAATTCATAGTTTCTGAGACGCAGTTTCTGAGACGTAGTTTCTGAATCGGCAATTCCAAGTTTCTGAATCGGTAATTAATAGTTTCTGAGACGCAGTTTCTGAATCGGCAATGCCTAGTTTCTGAATCGGTAAAAATAGTTTCTGAGACGTAGTTTCTGAGACGCAGTTTCTGAATCGCTGCTAGTTTCTGAGACGGAATTTGTTCCTGGTAATTACCCACAACCACAACCCCCCAACCATCATCAACCCTCGAGCAGCTTGCTCAAAATTCCAAAGACATCCGGGAAACATTGCGGAAAAATGTGCGTTCCCTTTCAATGAGTTGGCGACTCGTTCTTGCAATGCAGCCGCCATGTAACCTCAGTTCTCCTACTGCAAATGAGCACACTGTTGAAAAAAACAAGCAAGCAAGATATGGCAAAATATTTCATGGCAATTATGCAATGGTCCGAAAAAGCCCACAGCTGCATATGAAAATCCCTCAACTCACAGCAAATCTTTTCCGAACGGTCACCCGCAAAACGAAGCCCATCGTTCATCAAAGAACAGGTTGATGGGAAAGCTTGTGCTACCAAGGCACGTTCAGAGAAGTCCTTCCACGGCATGGGGTCACCCCCTTCCAAACCAAGGCCGTCTCCAAAAAGTTGCTGGTAGGCGAGGCGAGCTCGGCCTTCAGCCACCTCTGCAGCGTAGGACAACCATGGAGCATTGCCATTGTGCGCCGTGCCATCGGCCGCACGCATGCCGTGCTGCAGCTCAGATCAGTGACTCAATGACTCAATGACTCGCCTTGTCCCCAGCAAGTTCCAACTCATCCAAGTCCCTTAGGAGGTCCTGGACGCCGAACAATGAAGTGCCAAATGATAACTCGCTCAAATCCCTGTCTTTGAGTTTTGTACACATTGTTGTTTGATACTGACCGTGTGAAGAAGTAATCTAAGTTGAAGTCGCGATGTGCTATTATCATGCATTGTCTTGTTCAACACTTAATGAATCTTAATATAATCTTAATATATCTTCATATATCTTGGAAAAAAATATATATATTATATATATATATATCTAAATATAAATGATACATAATGATACCGCTTTCAATTCATCTGGACTCCTCCTGTGCTTCTTTGGCAAGGCGGCCGCCCAGGAAAGCGCCCAGCAGGGCGGCCAGCAGGACCGTCGCGGCAAGCCATGGCAAGGTCATGCTGCATACAGCTTCAAAAAGGACATGGGGCAAAAAGATATCTTGTTGACACAAACATGCATTCGTACAGTAACCATCCCTCTTCAGGTTTCAATGGCAAGGTCATGCTTCAAAAGGACATATCAAATCTGCTTTCTAAATGATATCTTCAGGTCGTGCTCAAATCTGGCAATCCGTGCGAAAAGTGCCTGTCAGTCTTCTTGGGCTTGTGCAAGAGTCTCACTTGCGACTCGTCCAAGACGGATGTTGGGCTTGCAAAGGGCAACCAGCTTAACTAATTAATCTGAAGTATGACATGTCTAGTCTCATCCACGGACTGCCTGGTTTTTCTCTTGTCCAAAGTTGCTTGATTGAATCGGCATGCTTGCCCAAGAATGAGGTATATGAACATTTTGACTTGATCTGCCACTGCGAGAAAATTGCATGAAATCCAGTAGAATCAACACTTGGTCTTGCTATATGAGCTGGGTTGGCCTTACACCATGCCTTGGTTGGATCAGCTTGTGCCATCAGTTGGTTGTACCCTGAAGGAGGCCCACCTTTGCCGCCTTTGCCACCTTTGCCACCTTTGCCGCCTTCTCCTGAGGGTCGCAGTCCCAGCAGAAGTCCCAAAAAGATCAGGATTTCATGTCGTGATTTCAATGTGGTTTCTCAAGCCACGGGGCCCACGGAGAACCCAAAAAACTGGGTGGGGGTTATGATAAAAAACGTGGATGACAACTGGGGTGTCCTCCGTTGGCTTGAGAAACATCCAAATGGTTAGCTGGTTCAACATCCAAGTGGTTAGCTGGTTAAGTAATTCATTTGGATATTTAACCATTTGGATGAAACATCTAAGCATTCGGATGTTAGCTGGTTAAGAAATTCATAGTAAATAAGTATACTGGAGCCATTTGGATGTTCTAGCTGCGAAACATTCTGAAACCATTTGCACTGGAAATCTAAGCATTTGGATGTTAGCTGGTTGATTAATTCATAGCACACTGGATCTCCATTTCACTGCTTCATCCATTCCCTGGCACCTCGCTCACCCGAAGGCTTTCCACCAGGGCTCGGAGCAGGTCCCTTGGGTGCCGCGGCTGCTCCCTGTCACCGTGGCGTCGCAACAGCGTAGTACCAAACACCGCTGCCGTGGATGCACCAGCGGCCTCCGGCTTGTCCGCCTTCTCGTCACCAGCTTTACCACCTTTCCTGGGGTTAAACTTGATTTAGACATATTATATAACGATATAAAATAATTCGAAAAGATTCAACATATTCATCACTAGCAATCCAAATAGCTTTGAAACTCAATGGAAGCGGAGTTTGATGTTGGTGGTCGGAAATCAGCATCGGCAACCAACCAGGCCCAACAACAGTGTACAGTGTACAATGATAAATATACATGTTCAATAATACACGAGTTGCACAGGAATAGTTTGCTCTTAGCTCACGGCCCTTTCCCTTCGCCTTTTTTGCCCTTTCCTCAGCTGGTTCAGCTTTGTGGCTCAGCGTGATCCTGCTTTACGGTGTTCGCTGGCGCAAGCCCACAGCCAATGAGCTTTCCAGCAAGGAATGAGAGCATTGTAAATTGTAAGAGAGTACATTGGATATCGCCAGTTCAAAAATCCTATGGAAAGGGGTATAATAGCTTGGTGTCCCCGGTGTCCTTCTGCTGCATCTGAGGCCCCCTGCCTTTGCCCTTGCCTTTGAAAAGGAAGCTTGGGGGGCCTGTGAAGCTACAATTGCCAGCGGTGTCATCATCAGTAACCCTGGCAACCCCTGGCCTTTGAAAGCATAGCACTTCTCCGCACCCAAGCCCTGTTCATCCTGACCAACAACTTGAAAACTCAAAGAAACTGCAGTCAACGTTTCCATTCAGCCCAAGTGAATTGGTGCGAATGAAAATTCAAGATGTCAGGGGGGGTGGAGGCGGCCAAACACATTGCCATGTAAAATGCCCTCTCAAACACTCCCAAAAAAAAACAGCATCGCACCTCAAAAATCTGGAATTGCACGAAGGTGCCGGGCATTAGATCCCTTGAGTTCGCCTCACAAGCCAAGAAATTGACAGAAATCCTTCCATCAGATCCAAGGAGGCACCACAAATTCCAATGCTCAAATCAAATGACATGAATGAAAATTGAATGCATTGAGGATGCTGATAGACGCATTCACAGAATTCAAAGACCAAACGTGGGATGGCCATGGATGGACCAAGGGCCCCGCCAGGTCTGTACGGCTGACGAAGATGCGTCCCTGTCGCATCCCAGCCTGGCAAGCCCAGCCACGTTGGTCCCACGTTGGTCCCACGTTGGTCCCACGTTATGCTCCCACGTTCATTGGTGAAGAAAATCAAGGTGGATCACGGGAAAGGCACAAGAGGAGAAACATGGAAAAACATGGAAAAACAAACACCTTGACGCTCTCGTGTAGCAAATAGCTGACCTTTGGATGTTTCACTTGCTCCAAGGGGAGGATCCAGCCATAGTTGCCCTTGGCCCAGCAAGTTAGTTCCATGTGCTGGTCACTAGTTGCAACGTCTGTAAACATGGAGCTGTAGCCATCTAAGCACTGACAGGTTCAAAACCTGTGCACATCTTTGCGCTGTGATGTGAAGTTCATGCACTGTTAATCATGATCCGTTGCTTGTATCCTTATCCGATGTGTAAAATACTGGGAAGCTCCAGCAGCACAAACTGAGAATGCAACTCGCCATTCCCAAACCTTCACAGAAAAAGTGAATCTGACCAAGTGGCCTACTGAAAAAAAGCATGCAATTAGCTGATTCCCGTCATCAAGGTGATAATGGTGAACCTTATTGAACCTTTGAGGCGCCTCCTTACTCGACAAGAAAAGTACCCATCCCATGCTACCAACATCCAGCATTTTGAGCGGCACGGTTGCACCTGCCCCACATGTTGGTAGGTGGAAACACGAGTGCGAGGCAAGGTTGGGCCTCAGCGGCTAACCCTAAACAACACTGGGCTGTGGTTCTGCCCTGCCGACATGACTTGCTGACCACCCATACCTGCCTTTCAAACAGCTGCCTTGGAACGTCACAAAACCGATGCCTTTCACGTCTCACTTCATCTCAGTTCATCTCTGCAAGCAGGAACACACCAAACGAAGTCGAGGACTTGCTGCCAAGTTGGGTATGGCACTGACATGGTTTCATATCTTGCCTGTAGGCACCTTCACATTGACATATTGTTGCGCCAGCACCCGAACCCCAACCCGAATCCCTTCCGTGTCTGCCACATTTGGGGCAGGGAGTGAGCATATGATACGCCATTTGCACACCTTTCAGGTACTGCAAGTTACTGTTACAAAATGAAAAATTATTGATACATGCTGATACACCATGATAAACCACCACCTAAGTACAATGGTACTACACAATGCCTGGGCAAACAGTGCGCACCAAACTCTGTGGGATCGAAATCGCCAAGGTCATCACCGCCAGGCTGTTTGTCCTTGTCCCCCTGTGCAGCTGGGTAGTGCTGGGTAGGACTCCATCAAAGCATAGCAAAACCCAGGGATAGAAAGCCTATTGGCACAACATGTTCCAATTATACGCTGCCGTTTTGAGGGAAGGGAAAATGTAGGAATCAATGAATCATAGTGAATCGGGCTGAGCCGTAAGTTTCTCAACATGTGTGCTGAAATTGCTCCTTTAGCATTCGCTTAGCTTTAAGTTTGTCAGCAAGTCATCGTTATAATCATTACAACCATTAGATCAACTATTTTTAAGTTTGTCATCCTAAAAAGTACGACTTGGCATAGCTGTGCCTTAGTGCTGGTCACATCCTTGCCTCCTCTCCGGCTTCTCCACCTTCCGGCGACGGTGTGGGCTCTTCAGGCCTCACGCAACGTGTTACGACCCAACGGTTCACATCGCTTAGGCTCAGCCTGCCAAAGCAAATAATTAGTCAACTACGAAGTTCAACTAATTACTTACACCAGCTGCCACTAGCTACCATCTCAAGTACTTGAAGCCACCCGCAAGGCCCCAAGGCAACTGAGGCAAACTGACTGTGGAGCAGGTACTTCAGCTTCGTCTCAGTGTGTTCCCGCAGCCAGTCTTGTCTGTGCTCAGGATACTTTCAATATCTTTCAATGCTTGAGAAATTCATGCATTGAAGAAATGTATAGAAATGTCCCTATCCTGACTCATCCCTAGGCAAACCAAATTCTTTTTACAGTGATGAATGCTTCAACCCATCTTGTCTAAGAGCCTGACCACTTGCCATGGCAGCAGGATGAAGGCGTGGTTTTTGTCTACCGCTCCGAAAAGGCAACAAAATTGTTGGATCAAAGCATAGCACTGCATCGTGGCTTGGATTGATCTTCTGTAGTGAATGCATGTCTGCGGCCTATGGCCTGAACATAGACTTTTTGAGGCGCGGCTTGAGTGGCAACGCAGCAGTCGATTGAGCACATCTAACTGCATCTAGCTTGGTACTGACCATCAAACACCGGATACATCAAGCAACAGGTGCGCAACAAACAATCAGCCACGGCACCAGGCAATCGACAACATGAGTAATTAACTAACAGGGTGTTGGACCCAAACAGTGACTCCATCCGTCGTCAGCTTCCTCAGAGCGTTCTTTTAAGCACTGAAACCAAATCTCCGGTCGTCCCCTCGGGAACGTGGCTCTTGCCCTCAAACGCGCAGCCATACTACTGCTGTTTACAGTATCTCGGCGCTCAATAAATGCAAGCTGCACCTACACCAAGTCATGAGCATCTGAGGAAGTGCGGATGGAACAAAACAATAATCGAGGCGTAAAAAAATACTTACTCACTGTGGGCGGCAGCGCAATATCATGTCCAAGTTGTGACGCATGCAGCCTTCAGTGGGCAAGCATAAACTTTTACACGGGTTTATGGTGTATGGCATAATGATTTCGCTCTCCCAAGGCAATGAGTTAATTCCATAAGTACTTTTATATACTTGGAAATTACATATTTTACTTCCATTATATACTTATTTTACTTGAAATTCCATAAGTATTTTTATACTTGTATATCAACTTATTTCGCTGTGAAAAAAATTGGCCTTCCTTTCAAAGCTTTTGGATCCACGTCTTGGAAAAAGCGCAGCTTGGGAGTGGAAGTGTCACAGCTGGGCAAAGCGAGAGCCCGCTTCATGTTGCCGCCGGCAGCCCAGTACAGATCACTGCTTTGTTTCTCCTGAGGTGACTCACCAAGGCACATTCAATGCATTCACAAATGCCTCTATAACCAAATCAGGTCTTCTGTCCAACCATTTGCTTGATCGCTTCATACTGCTTCATTATACTTTACTGTTTCATGCATATGCATTCATGCATTCGTTATTTCTTTCATTTACTGTACTCATCCATCAGCCATCCATCCTGTTCGTCCACATTTCATTCATTTATGAATTTCCGCAGTTCTTCTACTCCATTGTTCCATGATGTTCCGTGACAATGATTTTAGCTTTTGGTTTGATTCAAGCATCCAGAAAGAAGAATATTCCGGATGGCCCAGGGTATATCCACAAATGCCACTAAACTGACGCTTGATGATAGATATTTAACAAGGACCCAAAATTACGTGCAACAATGACAAACAATCATATATGAGAATCATATGCATATCTATGAAAAGTATGGAAAAGCCACACTACATTTCACAAAAAAAGGGAATCATATAGTACCTATGTACCTACCAACATCTATAAACAAGTACCTACCAACATCTCCCAACAAGTCTCTACCAACATCTCCCAACATCTACCAACAATCTTATAAAGCAATTCCCTGCTGAAGCTCATGGAAAGTAGCACCAAAACTGAGGCCGTGGACCCACTGCTGGGCTGCTCAAGGCACGGCCAACGACACAACATGACACAACGTTCGCTACACTCCGCGAAGCGCACCATGGCTAGGCGCGAGGACCCGTGATGATGACATGAACTGAAGAACTTCACCGTGGAGCACCAAGTTTTCATAGATTGTTCATAAGTTTTCATAGGTTTTCTATCTTGAGGCAATTGGTTTATGCACGCTTATGCCAGCAACTGATTGATGCCATCATCACAGAAAGCACTCGCGCCCATCTGCGCTCAGAGGCAACTGTAAAACCGATTCTCCTTTTGCTGCATCGTCTCCGCCTATTGTGACGGCTTGCAAGGCAGCACGTTTCTGACATTGTTGCCGATGGGCAAGCAGCATACTTGAATCATCATTGGGCATACTGCAACGATTCTTCTGCTTGGGGTTGCTTTGCGCATGCCTGTCCCCTCGACGCTGCAGACTGGACATCGCCAGACCATGCTTGGGAATTTGCAGAGCACTTCAAAGTTCTATGGGCTTCATCTGCAGGGTGACATGCGGACCGGCAAGTGCGCCTTCACCCACTCAGGCTGGCAAACAACCAACAAGGCAATGAAGTTGAAATGCCCCAGAAATGGAGTTCCACTTTGGGCCAATAACTCGTGACTGGTCAACCTTGTGTAAACCACAAACATACCGTGTAGCCTCAATGCCACAAGAGCCAGTCTCGAAGCTGCACCCTGCAAATCCCAGAACGTGTCTGGGTCTGCATGATTGGTGCCAAATGGTGCCAGTGCTTGGGGGAACCACTAAACCACCAACAAGGTAACATGACCAGCGGAATTGAACATCTCAGGACACCAATAGCACAACTTCATCCGGTGGTTCGATGGGGGCCACTGGCACGCTGGGAACTTGCTGAGAATCCTTCCATGACCAAAGGGTCTGAACAAAAGTCACCCCAGTTCACTCAGAGATGACTTCACACTGCTTGATATTTCTTACACAAAAATTTTGTGCAGTGCTAAACATAGTGGAAGGACGCTGCCAACACGGTTCCCGATGAATGGTGCTACCAGAAAGAGCTTGATTTCTTGTGGCAAACTCTGAAGTCCGCTTTAAACAGCACTGCGAAGAAAGGTATTTTAACCAAGGCATTTCTACTCGCATCTTTGGCCAGGCTTCTCCAACCAATCCAATCCTGGATTCATCTGGTCGGACGATGTCGGATGACCAGTCCCATCTTGTCGATTCAAGTGATTCAGTGTTGGGCATCTCGGAGAAGATTGAGTGACTACAGGAAAAATGAATGCTGAACAACAAGCCCAAACAAGACTAGAAACGACTAGAAGCACCCATCAAAGCACCTAACTATATAATGGGCTTGAAACATCTATGCGATAGTGACAGCTCAATAAAAATTAATGAAGTAACTAACGATCGATCATAAACAATAACGGCTTTGCCGTGGTCATCAGGGGGCCTGAGCTCAGCTCATGAAGCTCTGACCAGCCTTGGGTCGAATCAGAGAAGCAATCGAGGCAGTACGATTTGAACAAGCTGAGTTGTCTAAAACTGTAGATTACTTATATTTATATATATGTATATAGATATAAACAATAAATATGTAGCAGCGTAGCATATGAATATCAAAATAAATAAACACCATCCTGGTAAAAAAATCCTGAGATCAACTTCAGTGACGCACTGTGAGTGGAACGTTGGAAAATGTTGAAACAAACACCTGTCGAAAGCTGCAGTCATGCCATGTCCTGAGAGCCCGCACAAGGCCACGGAAGGGCTGCCCTGCTGCTGGGTTCCGAAGGTTTGCACTTCCCAAATCTGCGAAGTTGGGCCTGAGACTCCACAAACCACCGTCGTTCAATGAAGGTACCATCCAGCGATATCCCCAGTGTTGAGGCAATCAGCAGTGGTACTGAGCCCCTGACATTCCCAAGGCAGCAGGGTTTGGAGGAATTCCTTTTCCCTGCGCAAACACAGAGCATGATGATGGGCAAATCGCACGCCAGAATCATCGAAAAACCTTACAATGGCAGCACTGCCCGACTCGCAAAATTGCGTGGACAACTTCGGGGAGGATTGGCAGATCAAAATCAGCAGAGACCGGGTCCTGCGGTTGACCTTGTTGCTGGACATATGCTGCAAAAGCTGGATTTTGCAATCCTGAGTGACCAAGCCAGGCAGGTCACTTGCCTTTATGGCAAGGTAGGTGGCAACGGCTTGTCGTTTGCAAATGTTTGAAGTTACCCATGCCGGGTGTACTCTAAGCCACGGGCCCATCTGCTGCAACTGCTGCAAACCTTCGAAGTTTGCAAGGCCCACAATCAGTCCCCACCATCAAATGCAAGAGGTGAAGCCAACATTGGAACGCAGAACCGCAATGCTCATCGCATTCGCAGAACCGCATCTGCTCATTTTGGCTGGTAACATCTCAGAACCATTGAACCGTCGCGACGCGACTTTTTTTTGCCGGGGCGTCCAACGGTTTGCCCTCTACAAGTGTCGGCTTGTACATATTATTAAGTCTCCTGACAGAATCCCAGTTGACAACTAACATGGACAGTCTTGTAAGGAAATGTGGCACCCTCCTTGCATGCCCTTGATATGTCATGCTAGCGGACGTGCGGACCTTGTAAGCCGTTGAGGTTTGGCAGGCCTCGGAAATGCTGTGGCAATCGGAATCACAAGCAAGATACTGCGTATGAGGATTTTGCACTTGGGGAATCGTGATGATGGATCCTGTCCACATCTACCTTTGATATCACAAACCAGCAGAAGCTGATCACATTGATCACTAACGGAATCGAACTTCAAGGTTGTACAGTAATTAGCATCTTGAGAGGCGCAACTTGTGCTTTGCAAATGATTCCTGATCAGCCATCAAACCATCATCTGAATGATTGTCACAAATTGCTACCAAACTCCTAGGGGATGGCAACATGCGAAAAAGGTGAATGCCTCGGCACACCACTGCATATTGACCAATTCATACAGTGCTTATAAGCAATGCCTCTGGAAGAAAAAATGTCCTCGACATCAGCCCTTTCCTTCAAACGCGTCGTCTCAGCCAAGTTACCCATGCCCTGCAAACTCTGCATATTCATCTGGCCGCCCTGCAAGCGTCATCATGGAAGCAGCTCATATCAAATCTCATCAAATCTGTCATACACACCTGCCATCACCTGCCCTCATCGTCACTGTTTGAATCAAAGTCCCGCATGTCAAGTTGACACCGCCCCCAGCCCCAAAGGTCTCATCTGCCATTGGCCGCTGTTTTCTTTGGCACGGCACCAAATCGGCAAAATTCTGAGAGCGCCGGTGACACGAGAAGCGCTGCCGTTTCGGTCGCAGCAGGTTCAGCTCTCAGCTGCTCAGCCAATGGAGGGCCTGTGAAAATGATCATTTCACCTTGGGGATAATAGGATGAACATGATGAACATGGATGAACATGGATGAACCATGGTGAAGCGTGGATGAAGCAGGTAAGAAGTTATAGCCAGGTTCCATGCGTGAAGGTTTAACCAGGCATCTCAGAATTCGTTCGCTGAGCTCACTTGCGGCCGCTGGCCTTGCGCCACTTCTCCCACTCCTCGGGTGAGGCGGCTGCTGGCTGATGCGCAGCATGCGCAACCAACCATATGCCAACCATAGATGCAACAGAAGTGGTATGGCCAATGCTTAATGACCATGGCTGATGGTTTATGAGTTTATGATGCAGGTTTTGATGATAGAATTAACTAATAATAATAGGTTCTATGGTTAATGATGCCGGTTAAACATTGTTGAATGATGGTTCTATCCATGTCCATGTCTCCTGGGTCCACCTCACATGCCTCATGATTGCTCCCATAGTTTCTACATGTTGCTACCCTCGGTGCTGCAATGGTCCAGTGCCCCAACCAATGCGCCAAACGTTGCCAAGTTTCCCACTTCAACATCCAAGGAGATTTCCAGCCCGGCAACTGCCATGGCCTGGGTTCCCTGATCATCGTGCACTCTGGCAAGGTGTATCCGATGGCCTGGGGCACATCAAGTTGGGCCAGTTCCACTAACGGCATGTAACACACATCCAGGCAATTAGATTTCCACTCATGACTGACAAAATGTCCCTCAACGTACGTGAGATCGAAAGGTGCATTTCCATGACTGTATGAAGGATCGAAAGCACAGTTGGTAAGGCTTAGGTTACACTATGGGAAGCCACACACGAAATCAATCAACATAAATAAATCCAGAATCATCAGCAAAGTGGTGATCCTGCAAAGCCATGACTTCGGATTTCCGTGCTGAGATCAGTACAGAAACCCCTTTGACAGCAATTGCTTCACACCCAAGGTGATACAAGGGTAATGCCAAATAATATGCAAAACCCATCTTACATATCTTATATGAGTGACTAGTAGCTCCTACAGTAGCGGCTGGAATTCCAAAGCTGGTGCACTCAGCGCTGGCTGCCTTGTAGGCTGGAGTGTATGGATCCTTAGGGCGCTTTAGCAGGCCCTTCTGCACAGAGCCACGCAGAACAGCACGGAACATGCGGTCCTGCAACCAGCGAGAGGTATGGGACACCAAGAATCCCCAAAGTGGATGGATGGACATCCCATGGATGGACATCCCAGCAAAGACTAGTTTGGTCGTTCGGAGATCACCAGGGGTGCAGGGCATTGACCCACAAAATATATAGCATCCGTGGAGGAGATACCACCCGTTTTTTTTTTGACGTTTCATTGCGCGATGTGTAAACAATTTTTTACAACATCAATGCCATGGACAAGTTAGGGAAGGCCCCATCATGTCAGGATGTTTTGGGGGTACCGCTTGCATTCACATACAAGTGACAACTCTGATGAAGATTTTTGCTTAACACTTCTCAGAGCAGTGAATTCAGAATCTAGGGCACTGCTGTACAATGAGCGCGTCCATGCGCGTCCAATGCTCTGTGCGAAACTATGCTACTCGAAGCGAGAAAACCTGTTGGCTCAGTGAACCAATGCTCTGATTCAGGGCGAGGACATGCTAGAATCTAGTTGGGCATCACTAGGGGTATGGCTAGGGTGTGAGCTGAACATTGCATAATTCCGGCTATAGATTTCCAAACCTGGTCACATATCCAATTCCAGAATGATGCAATAGAAACAAAGCAGCTGCAGCGACAACTCTAGGGCACACTGCTAACCATGATTCACTGACCACTGCCAGCCAACTGCAGAATGCAATCATATCAGCACCACTCTTGCTCCACATATCTTCACCCATGCAAGAAGGGTATTGCCGGTATGGCTACTTGGGAGGGTCCCATCGCTTGCCTCAAGATTTCTAACAAGCCGTGGCAGCCAAATAGTAGTTATCTTTAATCAAAGGAGTTTTGGCGGTTGCTCTCTTAGAGTTTGTGATCACGACAGATCAAGTTTAAGACTATGGGGCAGATACTGCCTTGCCGCCACCTAATATTTAAATGTATGTTGAATATGAATATACAAAGTAGTACCTGCGCGAGGCGGGGGCAGAAGTTTCCATCTTATAGATCTCTGTAGGGAAGACATTTGTGCCCATAGGATGCAGGGCAACCAAATCAACAGCACAACAAATCACCAACACCAGCACAAAGTGACCGCCACAACGAAATCACCAGCGCAAAATTACTACAACAAATTGACCAGCACAACAACAATCACCACCAGTTACCAGCACAACAAAATCACCACCACAACAGAATTACCACACTGCAACAGAAACACCAAAAAACAAATTTCCACCGCAAAGTCACCACAAAAGAAAATTACCCGCACGAGAAAATCAACAGCACAACAAAACACCACAACAAAATCGCCAACGCAACAACATGACCACAAGAAAATTGCCCGCACAACATCACCGCAACAAAATCACCAACACAACAAACTCACCGCAACAACATACCACCACAACAAACACCACAAGAAAATCACCAGAACAAAATCACCAGCGCAACAAAGACACCACAACGACAAAATCACCACGACAAAGGCTGACAAAGGCACCACAAGAAAATCCCTCGCACAACAAAAACACCAAGCACAACAGGAAATAAACGGAAATAACAGGAAGCACCGCAACAACAAACCCATTTGTGCAACTTCATCACACTGGACGTGATTCATGTGACGCACCTGTCACACAAAATGATGATTCTTTATCTCTCTCCAAATCATCTTGCACAAGACTACCAACAGGCGTGGTATTTGGCGCATCTGGATCTCTTCTAGGATTATTTTTTCAGCTACGCAAATCAGCTGACGACTCTTCATCCCTCCAACATTAAAGAAAGCAGTCCCAGAACAGCTCCAGATGCACCGGGTACCACGTCTGGCGCGCAAAGTGACGATCCAACCCTTCTCCAACATGACCTACCGCGGCGCTCCCATTGGAAAAGCAATCCCAGAACAGCTTGCCAGACAGACTCACGACCCAAGACTTCTCCAACATCACCTCCGGCAGCGGTGCCATTCTGGAAAGCAGTTCTGGAACGGCTCCAGATGCATCAAACACCAGGTCTGCCGAGACCAGTCTCGGGGACCCATCATGACCCATCCGATTCAGAAGGCTACCTTCGCGATCAAGTCCAACGCATTTTCCACTAGAACACAGATGGTGTCGCCGCAAAATCCACCACTCTTGGAAGTTCTAAGAACATCAACGCGCTCCAAGTACCATTCCCGTGACAAAAAATGCCGAGTCTGCATTTGGCCATGTTTCTCCAAAAACTGCAAATGCACCGAATACTACACCTGTCATAGCAAATGCATTTCACAGTTGAGATGTGATGTGATGCGATGTTACGAGTTGTTGTGGTGTGAGATGTGATGTGATTGTTTTGTTGTTATTGATTTGTTGGATTTTTTAGATGTGATGTTGCTGACTTGTTGAGTTTTTTGCACTGCCATGCAGCGCTATGAATTCAGGACCCTCTTTGAGACAGTGTTATCTCTCTCTCGCTAGGAGGGGCTCGTAGAGATGTTATGTTATTTGTTGAAAATTGTTTCTTGATGTGTTCTTTTATCTTTCAATGTGTCAATGATTTGATGTGATATTGATGTGTTTTGTTTTTGATTTGAAGATGTGTTTTTGATTTGATGCATCACTGATATGATGAAGTGTTGTATACTTATTTGTAAGATCAAATTGAATATCAGTAACACGTAAGTTTGAATTTTGTTTGACATTGATGATACCTCTTCATCCTATCTAGACATATGTGGAACTCATGTCTTGTATAATAATTCTGGTGACAATGACGCTGCTGACCGTGGCCACAAGAAGTCACAAGAATGCTGCTGATGATAACGGTGATCGTGATGAATAAAAACAAAGAATGCATCACATTCTGCTGATTCCCCCCCCTCGCTTTCGTTTGGACAGCCAATAATATGTAATGTCCTTTCGCTTCGCAGCAGTGTTGCGATGGAGCACACCCTGCACGCAAACCTCGTCGATGATCTCGCATGCCTCAAAGGGTCGCATCACGGAAGTGCGGCAGCTGAGGGTCTACAGTGATCCGTGACACAGTTTGTGTCTTGCAATGGCATGTCCCTGTGGCGAAAAGATATCGAGAGTGTCCGTCCCTGCGCCTCATCCAACATTGGCTTGATCTCCTCCATGACTTGTTCGTGACTCTCTGGCTGCTTATCGTAATGCTCCAGCTCCACACAGTATCGAAGCACCTTCTTCATGGCTTTCTTATATCTGTTCCTCGGATTTTGAATGTACGGGAATCAAGGTGAAAATCAAATTGAAGACACTTCAACATGTAGGACGGGACCTAGTATGGTTTCGAGTCAAGGCACTTCATGAAAATGTTATAGGCTCGGTTGCGCAGGTTGCGACGAGCACGATCCTGGAAAACAAGTTCAGGAATCACCTGCAATTGCCAGCATGAAACAACCAGCAATTTGGTGTCACTGGGCTTCAGCATGGCTGTCCTCGTAGTATCGCCAACGTCGAAAATAGAGGGTGTAACAACTGTAAAGACTGCGTCGTGCCACTAGTCCACGACTGGTGTGAGCCTCGTCTTGACCTAGGTCAAGAATTTTCTAGCACATTGCATTGAAATCCAAGGCATCCTAGACGCTTTGTAGCCTGAAGGGCCCCCTGAAGGGCCCCAAAACGCTTCTCTTTGTCAGCGCATTGGCAGCTCTCTTAGCTAACATTCTACATCCACTACAATTTGTGCTCACAGCCGCATTGCGGTTTGTTTGATTGCATAAAAGCATTGCCTTTGACGTGCACAGATTGTCCTGTGTATGTGGCTGCAATGTACATTCTACCATCGCCTTTATCTACATGTAGAATCATGTAGCGACTCTCCTGCAATCAAACACTGCAAAAAAGACCATCTGCCCCTCCATAAAGGCAAACCACACATGATAAATGCTAGATTTTCCAGTTTAATTGCAATGTTGGATTACCAAGTCTCCGAACATCTTGAGACATGCAATCAAACAAATCAGAATCATGATGCCAAGTGACTCAAAGATCCACCAGCCAGTGCGGGACTGTCAGTGGGCGCCATGCTCACTGCAAAGCCCTGGCGGCTTGTTGTGCTTGGGCGAGCCTCCAGATCAAAGCATGGTGAATTTCAAGCGTCTCTCGATGCGTCCTAATCCAAAAGATCCGGAAAAAACACGGCGGTGTAATCCAAGTCTAATGGGGGATCCCAATTTCAATGCGTCCTAACTCAAGGATCCCCCGGCGGTGTCTGATGTGTGTGGCTCATGCACCCTGAGAAGCTGTCTTCATTCGTGTCTGCACGTGGGAAACCAAAACAAACAGGCAGCAGCGGGCCCTTTCTCTGCAGCAACGATGCACGTCCAAACACTATAGCAACCCCTGCCTTGCACACAACTGCGGCAAGGCCAAGCAAAGCCACAGCGACCACACCTTTGCCATCCTGAAGCTGAGGGAGATCCGGCACGGATATGTTAGGATAGGATGCACTTGCCAATTTGCTTCATGGTCATCTACAGGATAGGGGAGAGCTCGCCAAAAAAGTGCTATAGAAATGCTGCTGCACTGCAAAATTGGTGTCTCTGCACTATGCAAGTCACGAGCAGAAAGTAGGGATTCACAAATTCAAATGTGCTTGGATTCATTTTTTTGATTGTAGTGCCTTCCACTCAACGGGACTATATGATAGATTTTATGATTTCATCACACAAGAAATTGATGATACGTCTAGCGGTCTAGTCAATGCTTTCAAAAACAATCTACTACTAGGTTGTGGAGCCATGATCTCAAGAGTTTCTTCCCATGTGCTGATCATATGATCAGAGAAAGTGCTTGAATCACAAGATCTTCCTGTACTTGTAAAAGTGTTTTCCTGATCCCCAGCCTGACGCCTTGCGAACATGAACAATGCAAGGGCATACTGAGAAATTCTGATATGGCTATAGGCTATAGGTCAATATCAACCCGACCAACAAATGAATAGGTGAACATCCTGACAAAGACTAGTTTGGTAATTTGCTGCATCTTCACCCAATGTATAGGGTATTGACCCACGGACCCACGGCCAAATGATCTGGTCTTTTGACCCAATGGCATTTCATTTGGCATGCGTGCTGTCTTACATTCCAATGCTGCATTTTATCTTCAGAATTGATTGTCTACTGGTATCTCCTGGGGAATGCAAAGTTGTTCTTCCACGTGTTTTACCCATTCTTCAGCATAGTCCAACCTTTGTATTGAGCTAGTTTTTATGCGTCACATAGTCATACCTGTGTACTAGCCTGATATGCTGACATGTTCTCTGACATGTGCATAAACCGAGTTTTCCATTTGCTGCCACTGACGTATACCCTGGCATAGCTACCGATAAACTGACCTGGATTGTGGCACATTCATGTGCACTGTCATAGTGCAGCTTGATATCATATGTTTGGCCTATGAACTGACACTTGCATTGGCATATGACAGGTTTCGAAAAAATACGGTGAGTTTTGCAACTGAACCTTTTTCAGGGTTCCCCAAATACAACATATCCGAAGGAATCCCATGGCAAGGGGAACCTAGTGATTCTGCTGTTGGCGACTCAAGGCCCTACAACTTCGCAGCATGGCACCTGCCCTTGCCGGGCTTGCGATGCTCTTGGTGGTGCAAATGCACCTGGAACCACCTTGTTGTGCACCAGGCCGGTGGTGGATGGAAGGAAAGCTGGCGCAAACCTGCAGGCGCCCAGTTTCACTGGCGAGTTCTCAGGGCTCGGACCCACTCTGACCATCTTAGAATCAAAAGCAACAACAAATATATAAACATCAGCAGATTAGCTGCATGTGATAACTAGCAATGATGCAACAAAACCATGTCCAAGATTCTTCTAGTAACATGTAAATTGCGCTTGATTAATCTCATCTACTTCCACTCTGGAGCCCTTTTTCGAACCCTTCTTACACTCTGGACTGGAAGGCATCCAATAACATGCTTGTGCCACTCGTATCTAACACTTTTCCCACTGAAATTGGTGTCAAGGTGAGATATCCCAACAGCTGACCAGTTGGTTGTAGCTTGGAAATGTTGGAAACATAGGAAACCCCCACACACACACACACAAACAGCTCTTGGGTTTTTCATTCGTTGCATATCCCGAGCCCATGGTGTTGGTCAGCTTTCGTGGCCTGAGCACCACCAGGGCCAAGAGGGCCAACAGGATCCGCGCCATGGGTCCGATCGCTCCCGTGGCCGAAAAGATGTCGCCAGAAGGCTACGGCCAAAGCCATCACTGCATTCAACATGCGCAACAACACATGAGGCTCTCACATGCCCATCGGGCCCTGTGAGGCGACTTCGTTGTTCAAAAGCTCCATGAACGGTCTATGATACAGTTGAGCTACGTTGAGCTTCAATTTGCAAAGACCGTTAAGAGATGTTAAGAGGATGGCACTGCACCTCCATGAAACCAGGCATCGGGGCTCCGAAGCCTGAACGCAGCACCAGCACAGCTTCTGCACATTGCGCCAAAGGACCCCCGTGATCCCCCAAGCCATGTATCAACACTTTTGGTGCATGGACACATCAACAAGAAGTACATCTGCATAAATGATCATAAATGAACACATCAAAATGGCACATCAGCCACTGGATTTCAAAGAGCAAACATATGGAAAAAATGCCGTCTTCCACAGGCCGCCTCCCATTCCTGGCAATGCCTGCAAGCCGCGGCAGATCATGTCAGCATGTTACAATTTTGGGATCTCTCCCTTGGCCAATACCTGCCACTACTGCACTCAAGATCACTCAAGCAATGCTAGAGCAATCATTTCAAGATTGATCGCAGTGGACATCTGCAAATTGCTCGAACCACCAGCTGATTGGACGAAAGCTGATTGGGCCAAATATCAAAGATAGCAGCGGGCATAGTTTCCTGACTCCCCGGTACCAACATGGTCAGCAGCTAGTCACACCTCCAACCAGCAAGGGCCTATAAGGGCCTAGCCTGAGGCATGGATGGCTGCATGCTTCTTTGCATCCTGGCCAGGCTGAGTGGCTCACAAATGCTTACATAGCTCCACAGGTACTACATGGTACTGTCTTCTGGCAGGGAGAGGGGAGACATGCCACAAGAGCATACGACTGCATATCAAATAATAGCCAGAATCAAATCACAAGGTATGACATGAAGCAAGTTTGAATTTGTTGGATGCATTTCAGCTGCACTCCACCACTTCCAAGTTCCAAACTCAACGGGAATGTTGCCGCCACCTGGGCAAGCTTCGTGATGTTGCGAGTTTGCCACTGGCTGGGGCAATCTCTTATCTGGGCAGCTCCCTTTTCGACGCGGGCCAAATGTTGTGGCATGTTGTTGCTGCCTCTGGCAGCTTCAACGGTAGTTGAACTTTGTCATGGTCAGTCGTGCGAGTCTCATGGCATCTTTGTCAGCGTTGTAGTCGTAGGTCTTTTTCAAGGCAATCTCTGGTGGCGTATCCTTGGGCCCTTCCTCATGCTCCTGGCTGCTTGAAACTTGGGAAATTTTGGGGGATGGAACTAGGCTCCCAGTGGTCATCACTTGCAACCCTTGAGCCGCGCCTCCTCTGCCATCATGTACTTGGGTGGATCTGGCCATGGAATAACGTGGCCAGTGGCTTTGGAGACTCTGATGGCATCGCCATCTTCAGAAAAAGTCAATCCAACCTGGGGATGTGAAGCCATGGCAACAGATGGCAACAGCTGCTTGAAGATCTCAGCAGATCTCACCATCCCTGGCTGCTGCCATGTCACTCGCGTAGGTCGGCCCAAGGTTGGATCCACCAATGCTACGTTTGAATAGTGGATCCTCAGGATGCCAACCAGTTTGTCGCCAAGCTATCTGTATACTACTCAGTGTTGTGCAAAATTGGATGGTATGATGGACCAAAGTGGTGTTGGTTCAAATCTAGTGTAAGATACCCTTTTCAGAAATCGTCAGATAACAATGTTGCACCAAAAGGACGGATTCTACGACCAGCACAGAAGAAATCCAGGAAGAGGCGCAGAAACCATGGCCATGAAACCATCAAACACTGAAAGGCAGACCAAGCATCTTCTTTTCTATGAATTTGGCATTTCCCTCATCATCAACCACCTGCCCAAGATTTGAGGCATGGCGTAGATTCAAGCCAACCTCGAAAGTCACAATCGTGTGAAGCAGTTTGCGTGCAGTTGCGCCTTCCGTCTGTTCATGCCCTTCACTTTCAACATATTCCTTCTTGGATCGATCATGAGCACCTCCCCAGTCTTTTTCTTATCTTTGCCTGAGTTGATGTACACGAAGTCTCCCGGTCGAATCTTCCATGTTCGGATCATATTCCTCAATGACCGTCGGCGGCAAACACACTTGTCGCGACAAAAAACAAGGTCTCGTTTCTGCCAGGAGCAGGTGTCATATGATGTCATGATCGAAAAGTACAAAGGTTTCGAGAATTGAACTTTGAGAAGCCTCTCACTTATCATCCTTGAACACCCACCGACCATCAAGTCCGATTAGTCACAACAGCACGATATAAGAAGGCATCATGAGACATGATCATGGCCACGGCACTTCGGAGGCACCAACTTTGGGCCTCGCTCTGCGAAGCGCAGGGCATTGATCCTTGGAACACAAATACTCCAGCAACTGTTGTGACATAAGCCGCTGACACCGCCAGCCACTGTCTAGAGATCTCGGAAGCGTTTCTTCTCTCTGTGATGTAATTAAACGTAATGTTTTTTTTCTCTCGGAAGACGCGAGCACACACACCAGCTTTCCCAAACTGCGAATCCCGACCGAAGAGTGCAAGGTAACAAGCCAGAAGAGGCGGCAAGCATGGCTAAAGATGTCTCAATTCAGTATGGCTGCATCTTGTTTAAATCTTTGCATCGTCAATCGTTGATCTCCAAAGGTTTGAGGTGAACTGATTCTTATGCTTGTCAAAAAAACGAGAGTCATGAGAAAAGTAGCACAATGACATCGTCCTTTTGGTGCTTTAGCTCAGATCCCTGAAGCTGTAGCAGACTTGAAATCCGCATGATGTACCCAGTCTATCCGAGTCTATCCGAGTCTCTGATAACCTCTGATTATATACTATGCTTGGACCTTCTGAGCCCGCGGCAGAGGTATACCACAACATGGAAGCAAGATTGAATTGAAATATTTACATCATATGAAATTGCGCCACTAAGTACGCTTTAAACGGCTTGATATGGCTTCCACTGACTAAAATGAACGTGCTGAGTTCACCGCCGGTACCAGGCACTGGCCTGTGGAGCAAATGAAACATGCTGGAGCTAGCAGCTAGCAAACGCTTCTGAATGCCTGGACTATCCAGCTAGCTTGGCCACAAGCTGACCGTCGGTCAGTCCAGCAATGAAACAATTAAGGAACAAAACAAAAACAGCAGCAAGCTTCTGTGGAACTGGTGCAATAGTTCTAAGTAAGCCCTTCCCCGCAACATCAGGTAGGCCCAGGTGGGTGTGAACTGAAGAGCGTGAGCGGCTTCAAATTGAATGAATTTGGGACAAGCCAGAGCACAACGACTGCAAGCAGCAACGATCGAAGACTGAAAATCAATGATGCTATGGCACTTGCATTTCCGTGCCATAACCCAGCTCGCCCCCTGAGGCTGAAACGGTCGGCCTGGCCGCATACCTGCTGGGGACCAGTGCAACCCTGAGACACTGCCAGAGACACATCATTTCATGCAAAGTGCGAGGCAAAGGATCGAAACCGACAGGTGCACGTGCACATGATACAATGTGTTGTTGTCCAGATATGTGTTCTATATGTATGCATGTAAAATCATGTATATCTAAGTGTTATGAATATTGTACGTGTCTCTGTGTGTGTGTGTGCTGTTTCGTTGAGGGGAACTACCTTTCTTCAGGTCACATGCTTTCTCCTTGATTCATGTCAGGTGCCAACTCAAAGACCAATGAAGTCATTTCTGAGATTTTCTGATTGATTCATGATTCATGTTGATCATTAAATATCATTTAATCATCAATTGATTCATGTTGATCGTGTATGATTGATCATTCACCTTCCAATTTCTGTTGATCATTCATCATTGTAGTCTGCGCCTCCATCAGCTTTTCCACCTGGCACGGCTCCCCCTAGGCCCTAGGATTTTTCCGGTGAGAAGAGGCAGGTCACGAAGCAGGTGACATAACTGGAGAAATAACAGCAGTCGACATCCTTAAAAATCCTAAAATTCTTAACAATGGAGAATTGCCCTTAAAAATCCTTAAAATCTATTTCAAAAAACAGCAGTCAGCACCAGTCAGGAACACTCAAGTCAGCACTTGGCACGTCTCTAATCTCAGTGGGGCCCTGCTGGACACTTAATTGCCTCTGACTTTTTTGGGGCAAGTGGTATGGGACTTCATGGGGCCATGGGACCCTGCCGCCTTTGCCGGATGCATCAGCCTTGGCAAGAACGGCGGCATGCAACCCTACAAGATCTACAAGAACCATACGTAATGAATTGCAAAAGCAGGGTTTCAGTCGATACGTTTGGAGGTTCGTCGTTCGTCACGTTCATCTTATGCATCTGAAATGATACCCAATTCCATAGAGACGGTTGCCCGAAAACGCAGCTGCACTCAGCTATGTCCTTGAACAAGTTATGACAAGTTCATCATCTTGGCCAATGCATAGGCACAACGGAGAACGGGCAAAGAATGAGGGCCCGCACCCCCAGATTGACATAGCCCGGCAGACTTTGACTGCAGGCAGGGCTACAACTCGGGGAAAGGATCGCAATTTTCTTGTGACTTTGCTTTTTTAATCTTAATCAGCTGGGAATGCCACGTTCCTATTGGCACCGGACCATCTTAACGTGCTCCTAAAGTCCCAGTAACTCTCTCTGCATGGCCATCCCGAAGGTTCAGCTTTCCTAAACCGTTGTTTTTCTTTTCTGTACATAATAATTAGCTCTTGGCTTTTATTCTTTATAATATTGTTTTAAAAAACCTTCACAACCTTGAAATGGTGCTCCTTCGGCTGATGTTTGTCCGTCAGGTTCGTGCGAGCCTGCCATCGCCTCTACCACCTTTGCCTGTCACGCAACGGGTGCCAGGTACGACAAATATCGACTGACTGTGTCGCTATGAAATGGACAGGTCATGCCATGGTCATGCCGAGCGACCTTTGCCTTTGCCGTCTTTTCCACCTTTTCCATCTTTTCCTTTGCCATCTCTCCTGCCATCTTTGCCTTTGCCGCCCTTTCCTGTCACAAATGACCGAAACCTGCACTCACCCCTCTCGAGCCTCTGTGCTTTAAGCTTTAGTGCAAGTTGACAATCCAACAGATTAGAGCGCAGTCAATCACAACCAGCTTGTGATGTTTTCCTGCACTCACAAAGCACACCAACGAATTAGAGAGCGCAGTCAATCACAACCACCTTGTGATGTTTTCCTGCACTCACAAAGCACACTTCTATGGGTGTCTTCTCCAGCTGCAACCGCTCACAAGACTTAGCTGTTTGCAATGTCAGCTTGGCATAGGGCCTTTGTTATCCTTACCATCTTTGCCCTTTCCCTGGCCCTGTCAAGCATGGAGGTCAGACTCTAACTACCGAGTTTTTAGGCAAGAACGATTGAATATAAATCAAAGAAATCAATTGATTCCAATCAAAAATCTGGACTCTGAGGCGCTCCGAGAAGGAAACAGTAAAAATGCATAGGTCTAGAAAAGTCTCTAGAAAGGTATCAATGCGAAAGTGTCAGAACGTGCCTGCAGCATCTTGTTACCCGCTCCTGCACCATCGAGCCATCTGTGAAACGCGCAGAAAACCACAAAAATATGGACCGAGCCACCATGATGGCGACATATGACGGCTGACCATATGCCTAATGTTAAGCACGCATGGTCACTGACGGTCACTGATGGTGGATCATGGTTGAAGATGGTTGAAGATGGTTGAAGCTCATCCATTTTTGGCCAGGGCTTCACTGAGTGCAAAAACAACTGCAAACTGCGGGAATTCACTATCTGCAGCTCCGCCTTTTCCGGCATCTCCACCTAAAGACTTGCCACTCAAAGGGAAAGTCATGGCAGCTAGATGAAGCTAGCACTGTGTCATGGTCAAACATCGGCGGAATGCCCTGCTATCAAAGCATAGCAGAAGGGCATGATTTTGGCCACCATGCCCCCCGTGCAAGTGACCGAATGTAACTGCTGGCATCCGCTCTTATTACCTTCTGCGAGCAGTACACCTCATCTTCTGTGCCAAAAATCTCTTACCTAGCCCACCAGCAACCCGACCCATGCCTTTTTGCCCCTTGGGCGCAGTCGACGCCTGCTTTCACAACTTTGCTAACAGCAAATCACACATTTGGTCAACTTGTCAAAACGTTCTGTGAAGAAACCGTCGACTTCTGGGCCAACAAGTACTCTAGTTCGGGTGCGGCCAGGAACATCAGGAACATCGGGAACATGAGCGTACCGAGAGATCTGGGTTGGTTGTGTTATTGGAAGCCCATCCTGTTAGATGGCATCCCGGAGTGAGACTGATCAAGCCCTTGAAAAGCCTTCTTTCACAAGCTACAGGCTCAGGGATCAGGAACATGCAGCACACAGGCGCACAGCCAGCCTTCGGCGCTGCCTTTGGGGCTGCACCTGCGAGCCCATAGCAAGACTCTACGAGAGCTTGAAGTGGCACCCATAGCATTGCTGGCCCCCAGAATGCCCGAGGAAAACGGAGGCACATTCTGATATCAAGAAAGGGTCTGGTGATGGTGGGATGGGACTGAACAACATCCGACTGGCAAGGATTCAAAGGCTTCATGTGATTTCATGTGTTGCCTGCTGTTTTCCGCTCGTCGACTCACTGTCATGAACCACAACCCCCACGTCTGAAATTCTGAAATGAAAAATCAGCTGCGCACCGACAAATGACAGCAATTCTCTCAGAATTCTTAGTAAAGTTACCTCTTTAGGAACCACCGTACATATAAATTGCGAATGCATGTGCATACCTATATAACCGAACCCTTGACATTGAGTGCGTGGGCGGCTCTCAAAACAAATGCCCTGCAAAAAACCACAACCGCGCTCACAGGGCTGGAAACTTGCATTTCCATCTCAGGAGTTTCAGTATGTGATATCTTTTTAATTGCTTGTGAATCTATCTATATAACCAAGTTCTCTTACTAATAATTACCTGGCTCCATTCATCAGGTACCAAAAAAAGTCTTGAAAGCCTATGATGAGAAAAAGACCCTCAGGTGGCAACTAGGCTGGCCCATGCACCTTCTGGCTTAGCTTCACCTGAGTCGCATTGTCTAAAATGGTTCAGCAAGAAGTTGCTGGTGGGATATCCCATGGCATCCCACTACACATGAAACGTTCTAGTCTTATAAGTATTACAAGTATCTATCATGATTTCTCTTGACTTCAGTCCACTTACACTCACGCCATCCCCAGGCATTTGTCAATGTTGCAAAGATCGTCAGGTCAAGCATCGGTGGAAGCCTGGTAAGTGCCAGCTCCCTGCAAATCTGCTTGAGGCCACATTCCATCATGTGAGAAAGGACAAGTGATGGAAATGGCCTTCTTCACCGTCCTTTGCTTCTTTCCCTTTTCCTTTCCTGCACGCATCTGGCCAAATCAAACACCAAATCTCAACCCTCGCAAGACCAGTTTGGTAAGGTTGCCGGGCCCAAAATGCGTGGACTATGAAGGTTCAAACCTTTCCCGATCCAACTGCTATGTTTCACCCATCAAGCAAACACAGGTAAGCTCCGCACTCTTTTCCTTTACCTGCCGATCGCAATGAATCACCAACTGTCAAAATGAAGAACCACATTGATGACAAAAGGGAGTCCTGTACGTATCTGTACTTGGTAGTGCAATTGCCATTCCAATTCCATTCACAGGTTGGCTCGGTGATTGGAAATGCTGATTCACTTGAAATTCGCGCCTTTGCCTTTTCTGCCCTTGCCAAATCCTGTAGACATGGAAGTGGACAAGTCATTGCCCCCGTCGGGCATCATTGGTCCCCTTACTTGCAAATTTCGTCGATTGCGTTCCAACCGGATGGGCTTGTCACTGTTCATGGCTAACAAATCCCGAAAAAATGTTCAAATTTGGGGTGAAGTGACAAACGAACCTCTTAGGTCACGGTACACGGCCGGGACATACCAGGACCTTTGCGACAAAGCGAACTGCAGCCGGTCCTTTCCAGGGATCCCAAATGCTACAGCTCTGTGCGCCCAGTCCGGCGTCATCCTGTGCATGTGATGAGTGAAGCCATGCCATAGGGGGACAGCTCAGCCATCGCTATGTGCTTAGATCGTTTTTGAACGGCCCAACTGGCCCATCATCACCATCCGCATACCGGTCCTTCCTGCCGCGCCACATCCTCTACATCATCCTCTATGTTGTCCACATGTCCACACACATACACACACACACATACACACATACACACACACATATATATATAATATATACAGATATGCATAAGCATATATCAAAAATTCCATTTAGATTGATTCTATATAGGTAGTATACAGGTAATGAATGGTAGTGCCCATTCCAGGTAGATGTTTCCAGGGTGGAGCTGCGCACCTCATAGAGCTGAAACTGAACCATGACCCCAGGCAGCAAATCCTTGATGCCACCGACCTCGAAGCTGCGACATGCCACCAAGCTCTTCATCTGCTTGGAACATCTGATTTTTTTTGGAATCTATACATATAAGTATATATATATATATTTATTTATTTATTCATATTTTTTTAATATAAAAAATCAAATATGAAAATATGTAGAAAAAATGTAATATCAAAAGACATCTGTTAGATTCTCTGATGGAATCAAATGGAGCCATAATCAGCCTCCTTTAGGCCTCACAGCCGTTGCGCATCCGTTCCGCATGTGTTGCCCAACCCGCGGCTTTTTCGACGCAGCAATTGATCAGCGCGGCTAAAGGAAGCGCTTCACCTAGAAGGGCGCGAGAAGGGCAGTGTCATTACTCCCGTGCCACACGCCCAAAGTCGTAACAGTTCAGGATCTGCTGTTTTGCTATGTATGTAGTGAAATAAAATGAAATGAAACGAAATGTAATGCACTGAATAAAATAATTGTAAATAAAAAGCCAGAAGATCCACCTTTGCCACATTCTTCTGCATGAGTTGAAAGTGTTCAATTCTCCACAAGGCCTCCGATAGCTTTCGAAGCCGCTTGGATTTCAAGGGCTCGGCCGGCTCAATGGCATAGCACACGGCAGCTTCTGAGTCACATCTGAAACTGAACCCCCCACACCCCTACACCCTACAAAAAAGAATGAACTGATGGACACCTCTTGTTCGAAAAGCTGCTTGCATGTCAAAATGGTGTATGCAAGAGATTTGGAACAGCGCCTGTTTTTAAGACACCGATGAAGAATTCAGCACAGCGCAGCTGAAGAGAATGAAATTGACTCTTGGGTTTGCTGAACTCCCATATGTTCCCATCTATTTGACTGCCATTTGCAGGACCAGTTGCGGACCACAGGCCCATTGGGAAGGCTTTTTGTGGCTGAAGTGCTTGCGCCCTGCAACTGCAGGAAGCATCAAATGACAGCAACGTGTTTTGCCTATGAAAGACTCTGGTGACCTCAGGGAGGTCTGGTGATTAGCATGTGGCGCGGTTTTCTTCTATTCGAACACTGGGAAGTACAGTCGTGCGTGGTTCTTTTCTTTGCCAATGTTTGCAGCATTCTGTCCATTCGGCCGCCTTCATGCAAGGCCAGAAAACGTGGCAGTGAGCCGCGAAGGCTTCCTTCATGTTATCTGTCCAGCGTCTTGGGTCGAAATGAGCACCTTGGAACGTTCACTGCCGGAGACTGCATCATAAAACTGCGGAAGATGCCCAGCAAAGTCATAGTAGTCATACCCTTGACTAAGATGCTGGCAATTTTTCCTCGGTCCAGGTTCGAAAATCATGAACATGGCACTGGACCAATGGATTTAGCTCTGTGCAGCGCTAGTGTCAACATCTACGAACAGCTGCTGCCATTGCCATCCAAGGGACATATTGGCTCCCAAATACGTTCCATCCTGCAGAAACAAAATCATTGTCAAGGACATCTAGGACTTGAATGAAGCTTGAAGTATTTTGCTCTTTTAATCTGCTGTCAGTCACGGGGATTCATCCGTTCCCATCGAACCAGCGAGCCACCCGTCCATCTATCCATCCGTTCTATCGATCAGATCATAAGTTGGATAAAATGCCCATGGATCAACCCCCCCGTCCACAACAGGGAAAAAAAATTGATCTTCTCTTTCACGCATCACTCGTAATCTCATCCATAACATTTGACCATCCTGCCCTTCCATCTATACTCCATCGATCTGGTGTATGCATTTTTGCATGTAGAATATGCGTTTTCGCATGTATAATATAACATCTATCAAAAAATACCTATGGAACTTGACACTGTTTCCACACGCTACAGGTTCCTAGCCTTTCACGAGTATGAAAGGTCTCGAAACGCCTCGGATTGAAGGAATGTCATTACGTGGAAGTCGACGGCCTCCCTGCCTCGTGGCACATGGTGCCGTCGAAGTTGAAGCCATCAGGGCAGATCTGATTGTAGTTGTGCTTGCAGTCCCAGGCGGGCTTTTGCCCCTTAGATTGCCATCAGTTGATAGCAGCTGGCATCCAGCTACACATTCAGCGAAGCTGCCGATGTTCACAGAATCATTTCCTGAATCACAGCTGAATCACTTCCTTTTCAGTTCTCAGGACATCTCAGGGCCGAGCGGGTGCATGCGATGGAAAGTGCGCTGGGAGTGGTTTCGGTTTCTCTGGGCCATAGCTGCTGTCCAGGGGCCAACCTACCTGGGTGGCCGATCGCAGGGCCACCACTCTTGGAAGTAACTCTGGCAAACCACCCGCGGAGCGCTCTTGTACGAGAATGATGCGCAATACTTGTACTGCACAATTGTCTTATTTTCTTGGAATTACAGGGATGTGAGTGCAACGCTCTGAGGAGCTTGCAACTATCGCCAAGCAGTCGATCACTGACTGGACACATCAGAGTGATGCAGTTGACAGCTTAGATCTCGACCATCTTTTGTGACACTGGACGGAGGCTGTTGCATGAATAAAATATTTGACAGAGTAAGTCTCGGACATATTTTTTGACATTCAACAGTGTCTGCTGCGTCATGTTGCATATGATCCCATGGATATCCATGGATTCGATTGGAATCCTATGGGTTCCTATGGTATTTAATCAGGAGGAGCAAGGAACACCGACGCCAATGCTTCGCATTGCCCCACTGCGGGATACCAATGGGTTGCGAGCCAAGCAGGTGATCATGCCAACCCCTGGCACTTCACCGGCATGGCATGATGCCCATATGTCGTTATCATGACTGCATTCAGTGCAGCTAGCCCCAAATCTATGCCAGAGTGGTCCTATCTGCAAGCCTCAAACTGCCCTAATCATATGAACTATCGATCTATACCATTTTACATCCACGGGGGTGAATCTGAAGGCACTCAGGTATGGTAACTTATGGTGCTTTCCTTGTCAGCGCTTTTGCGAACCAATCGTTTTGCCCAGCTTCTCCGCAGTTTGTAGCGAAGGTAGCCTGGAGTTGAGCAAGTCGAAACTAGCATTGATTCGCATTGCATGGTTGTTTCCCAGGTTGGTTGTTTCCCAGGTGGACATATATTTACATATACATACATACATACATACACACACACACATATATATATAATACAACGATCTCTTCTGGGTATGTTCTTGTCTCATCATGCCTTCATGCCCTTCGTGTAGTTCAAGAGGTTCACTGAAAAAGGACAAGTTCCGCGGTAGAAATAGGGTGCTGAGCAAGTTCCATCTTGCCTCGGTTTGTCACCGTTGGACGACTTCAGAACTTTCACATGGCTCCGCCCCTCCCTCTTGCCACCAGTCCGGTCAGTCTACGCAACAAGATGAGCAGGAAAACCCAGGAAATTCTGCAAACATTTGCATCTGTCTACAGCCCATCAATGTCTACCAACCACAAACCACCGCGCTTTTTCACTTTCAGGAACTCACACTCTGCAGCATCATCTGCCAGATGCTACTGTAACACTCGTGGATGTCTTTCTTAAACCTATATACTTTCAGCTGATGAGAACGCGTAGAGAAGCACAAATTGCATTTTGGCAAACGGGAAGTGACACTCCACGAGTAGCTGCTTACTTGAAAAATTGAGGTGAAACATACTATATGACATATGTATACATACGTGCAAATTGCTTGAATAATAACTCACTCAAGCTGGAACTTTTGCAGCGGAAAGCGCTGCATCAGAACCAAGACATTCTCAGGTTTCCGGTGGGAAGACCTCTCCTTTGAAGCGAGGAGCTTCAGCAAGGAGCCCCTTGCTGCTTGAAATATGTGTGAAGCCTAAGGGTTAAGACATGAAATTGAATCAATCCTTGTGCTATCTTCTGGCTCCTGTTTCTCTGATTTCTTCATGGCCCCCCCATTCTCAACCAACCCCGTCCTGCTAATGGGCAAACAATTTCTTCATCTGGACGGTCATCAGCAAAGCGCCGCCTACACGCGCCCCAAGAGCTACTCCCTGCATTGGATAATGGTCTCCACCCCCCGTATGTCTCCGCATTGAGATCAGCAGATGAACAATGATCATCAATGACCATCAACGACCATCAATGACCATCACTGACCATCAATAACCAATGTCACTAGATGTCACCAGCTCGCAGAAACCAGTTTGTAAGGGGCATGTCAGCTTGACATGCACGAAAAGTCACCCCACAAATGCATTGATTTCTGACAAATTTGCAGTCCAAAGAGTTTTCCCAAGCGGGATTTCCAAAAGCAAAAAGGCCATGTCAGAGGGCACGCTACACCATCTAGATTTGAGGACTTTCCTTTCCGCCCCAAGTGGTAGTAAACAATTATCAAAGCGTGACTCTGTCCACAAAAGAGCGCGATGCAAATTAGCGCAAAAGGGAATCACAGCCAGCAGCAGGAGCACGAAATTCTTTATATTCTCTGTCCACTCCTCTGCAACGTGGACTGTTGGACACCTTGTCGTGTTCTGAGTGCCTCTTCCAATATCTCCCGCTCGATCCCGCTCGTTGATCTTTGTGAATGGTGTTTTTTGTGAACCATTCATTTCTCCTTGGAGGTTTAGCGCAGGTTAAGTAGCCAATTTGCGATCCTTTCCGGTCACAACTTTCCCCACCGCTCCCCAGCACAACCTTCCTCCGTGCTACAAGCCTGTACTGCCAGTACTTTATTTGCTCCGCCATGCTCCATTGTTCTGTGGTGTCCAAGGCTTTGATTGGAATGTGTTGGGCGCCCTCGTACCATTAAATCAAATGTTGCCCATGCATCGTCATCGCTGTCTCCCCCAGTTGTGCTGTCCTCATCCTTCTCATTTCTACATTTGTGACCCTGGAAGTGTGAAGGAGAAAAAGTGGCATGATGATGATACATGGTGACATTGTGTGCGTCACTTTGTGCCTCCGGTTCTGCTTTCAGAATCGCTCTCATCCACTTCTTCAAATCCTGCAGGAATAATTTCCTGAGTTGATTCCGCCAAATGAGGGAGGTGGATTATGCGCACACATATGGACATCCATATGTTATTCATATTTATGTTTTCATTCAGATATATGCTACGCACGTCATTTGCTGTAATTTACCGTACATGTTCGTGAGTGTAAGTGTAAGGAGAATGCTAGAGGGCCTTCCGAAAGGACAATGCGGCAATGCCATTCACCTGACTCATCCTGACTCTTGAACCATCATCAACCCCAAGCCTGAAGCTTCCAATATTTGAAAGGTTTTCAAAAACAAACACATCTTTACATCCCCTAATACTCATCAAAATCATAGGCACATACCAAGATGTGCCAAGGGCATCAACATTCCCGACGACCATCTCTGCAAAGCATCCCCAGCTAGGATGGTCTTCGCAGACTGCATGGGAGATAACAGCTTTACACCGCGCAAGGACGGTGTATCCTTACAGAGCAAGTGGCTTTTCATTCAAAATTGAGCTACTGTAGTTCAACCTGGTTCAGTCTTCAAGCCTTCTTGTTTCACCGCGATCTCAAGTGCTCAAGATTGCTCAAGATTTCATGTTTCACGATGTTTCACGCAAATACAGTAAGTAAGATTGTCAGAAAAGACCGACCTTGGTTCCGTGTCACAATGCACAAGCAAAAACGGCCACTCCTCGCATGGCTTGCCACTCGCATGTGCATTGGCATGCGATTGTGCCCAGTTGAGCAGCATGGACCTGCACCACGAGCATTGCAAATATTGCAGCAAGTAGAGTAAGTGCTAATCAATGCCTCTATAGGGGGGTTATTAATCACATTCCAACATTGGCCGCATCTTTCATCGTTCGGTTTCCCTGGCCTGTAGTTCGGTTTGATCCATTCCAGCAGCTTTGGCATGGCATCATCTGGACAGCCCTCTGTCTGTCCAAAGTTGAGCTCTAGGGACTTGATCATGAAGTCATCGGAATTGACGTCAAAAGTGAAGCTCACATGCCTCAGATGACCCAATGGAAGCCTGTCTCCCCATAAAGGCAATGGAAACTTTCTGCTGCTGGCGTTTCCTGGTGTTGTCTTGGCGCTGACGATTCCAAAAGTGCGATTTTCGTGCTGGCGCTTTCTGCTGGTGGTGTTTCCTTTTTATTTGTGCTTTCCGCTGCTGGCGTTTTCTGGTGGTTGTGTTTTGGTGGCGCTTTCTGCTGTTCATGATTTCCGTTGGTGGTACTTTCACATGGTTGTTTCTTGGTGCCGGGTTTTGTGCTGGATTCTGCCGGTGGTTTGGTGCCGGTGTTTTCTGCTGGTAGCGTTTTCGGGTGAGCGTGTTTTGCTGCTGGTGTTTTCTGGTCTTTTTTGCTTGTTCTGCTGCTGTTTTGGTGCCGACGCTTTCTGCTGCGGGTGTTTCGATGGTGGTCTTCCCTGCATGGTTTCTTGTGGTGGAGTTTGGGTGCCGGTTTTTTTAGTGCACCTTCTTTTTTGATATTTTGTCTTGATGATGTTTTCTCTTTGCCGCAGTGCAACTGCTAGCCGCAAAGGGTTGAAGGGTAAGTACTGCCCCCTCCACTTATGATTCATTTTCTGGGACTGTCGTTGCAGTGCTTCCTTCTTGATATCATGGGGTTAAGCGAACCATGCACGCCCTGCCTGTCTTGTTGATCTCTGCTATGCGACACCTACAGTAAGACATATGGCACTTGCATGTAGCCTGCGGTTGCAAGTCATCTGTGTGGAACCTTGAACCACAATGTCCACCAAACATTTTGGCTCAAGCAAATCTAGCAAGGGACAGTATTCAACCTGAAGAATCCATTGTTTTCCATCAGGGCGTCTCCTTGTGCAGCGGAGGCTAGCACACGTCTGGTCATGATGTGGCTGGTGTTTTTGGGGGTGTTTTCTGCTGATCTTTTTCTGCTGGTGGTGCTTTGATGTTGGTGTTTTCTCCTGGTGGTGCTTTGGTGCTTGTTTAAGTGGTGTTCTGGTGGTGTCTTGGTAGGTGGTTGTACATGTATGTTCGGAGTGGTCACTGGTGGTGGTTTTTGCTTGGAATGTTTGGCTGGCCGAGTTTTGATTCAGGGTCGTGTTCTGGTTGTGATGCTTTGCTTTTCATTTAGCTATGGGTCAAAACACTGTACCCTTGGTTCCCCTATCATTCACCATTGTTCCCCTTGTTCTTGTTGGTTATTATCTTCCATTATTGGTTGCTTAATATTGACCCATAGCCATTTGAGGAGTTTCTCTACCATGATTTTGTCAGACGAAAGCGTCAGAATGACATGCGTTGAAACGACATCACCGACACAGTGCTGCCACACAAAAATGGATGCCCTGACACGCTGCTGCCACGCACCAACTGGATGTGCTGACGCGCTGCTGCCACACAAAAATTGACACAAAAATGAATGGTGCCGACACGCTGCTGCCACAATAATCCGGTCCTATGATTGTATGCCTGCTAGTATGATGCAGGATCGTACCCTGATGTGCCTTTGATTGGAGCTGCATGCATTCCAATGGTTCTCAACTTTGCGAGACATCAGTGTCACTTTTGAAGCTCAAATTAATTAACATATATACAGTCATTAATTTACATAATTGACTACTTATGGAAGTGGCATTTGGGGTTGTTTTGAAAGGCCCCACGAAGAGAGAAATTACCAGAGCGCACGCAAAGGATGTCGATGCGCTGCGAAATTCCACCTTGCAAAAAAATCATGCGACGAAACACCCAGGACTGCTCCACTTACCAAGAGGCTTCGAAGAGCATAAGGAAAATGAATGTCATGACTGTCCGTGTGTGCGAAGCGCAGCTCCCTCTTGTTGCACCAAGATGCTGGAGCATTCGCAGGCGGATCAAGTTGAGAGTTTTGCTCTCCTTGGAGCTTTGAGTCCTCAAGCAAATTATGAGTTCACAACAGGCCATCAATATGAACAAATATAAATCGCATCTGATCGCATATTATATAGGTGATGATCGCAGCACGCGTCCTGCTTTCACCACTTGAACTTTTGCTTCTGCTTCGCATGCTAGGGAGACTCTTCTCTAGCTTTGCCCTGGGACACAAGCCGAATCGAGCGCCAGCGACACTAGCAGTTTCTTAAACACCACTGTGACATGTCCCACCACCGGCTTGCTCTTACATTCCAACAAGATCCAATGAAAAAGCATAGACTACTGCATTCATACTGCTCTAACATCTCAGGGTCCTATGATGTCCATGACACTTGCTGTATTCACAAATGTTCCCAGCTTATAACATTGAACAATATCAACAATCCGCCGAGCGACGCTGGTGGAAGACCATACCCAAGGATGTGGCGCATGTCTGAGACTTGATTTTGTGGGTCCCGGCCAGGTTCAGGTGTTGGCCTGGGAATGCTGCCGTCTGTGGGTGTGATTGGTGATGCAACATTTTTTCTATTTTGCCTTGGCTGATGATCTTAGTGGGTGTCTGCGCGGAGGTTCAATTAAAGATAGCTTGGGGATACCTTCTAGAAAACAAAACAGAAATGTATCCGCAGGCCGAGAATGAGTCCAAAGAAACATGTCTTACAGTCAATCATCGTCAAAGTTCCCCTGCGGTGGCGTTTGAAAGGCCTTGAACAAATTCATTGAAATGAACATCCTAGAATGATCAATGGAGCAGTTGACAGTGCCCAAATGCATGCTGACTTGTCCAACATTGTCGAATCTGGACAATGGAAGCCACTTAGTTGCAGTAAGGGCCGAAAAACGTGTCCAAACTGGATGAGGCATGTGATTCCAAGGGCGAGCCAGGCGAGCCAGGCGAGCCAGGCAAAAAGTAAGCGGAGAAGCTGCGGTGCTAAGTTAGGTTTGTATCACCGCCCTGGCCCATATACCCAGCAGAAACTCCCGTGTTATCAGAGATCCTGCAGCTTGGCTACTCCATGCCCAAAGCTCTTTCAGAGTTCTCCTGAAAAGCAGAAGTGGTGACTAAGGGTGACTGGGAAGTGGTGACAAGTGGTCTCCACAAGTGAAGACTCAGAAAGAGTCTGATTACATACATTTACTCTCTGTTGGTGTCATCTTTTGGTCATGCGTGAATGCGTATTGTGAGCTTTCCTCCCTGCCAATATTGCCACCTACAATATCTGCTTCGTGGTACATGAAACATTGTGAAACATGTGAAATCACATAAGACCTCGATGCGATCCGTTGCAAAATATTCAGACATATCCCAACCCTGTGATTGTGGAAATTCTATATCTGGACCTGGCTGATCCGGGCTTTTGCTGAAGAATCCAGGTTGGGGCAAGGGGTCCTGGCTGATCCCAAGGAGGTGCTCGACTTGCTCGGAAGTGAGGGAAGGAAGTGACACATGGAAGATCTCCGCGTTGAAGGAGATGCCGCTGCTGTCCTTCATCTGCAAATGGATCGACCTCGTCACAACGGTCGCAAGGATTCACCTTCCCAGCATGACTTCCCAAGGGTGCCCTTCCATGGGTCACCGGGGGTGTCCCGCCTGGGTGGTGCATCAGCCTTGGCGGACTCTTGAATAAAGGCCTTTAAGCGTTGATGCTCGGGCGGGTCCACGTATCGAAGAAAGGGAACCTCAAGGGTCACGGAGCTTGTCGTGATGACATCGTGATTGTCACATATCAACTGACGCATTTGCAAGCTGTCGTAGCCGGTCGTAGCTTGTCTTCGAAGCCTTTCATTTCATCCCCATTGTGACCTGCGGTGCTTCAAATTCCGCCAAGCAGCTCCCTCCAATTGGTTGCCCACTGCATTGGAACCAAAGCCACACATCAACAAATCTGAAAGGCTCGGTGAAGGCTGAGAGATCCTGGCGGTGGTCAATATAAAGGATTCATCTGAAAAGTTCACACTGACAGTGACATGGACATCACCAAGGCTTGACATCAAGGTGACGGTCCTCAAGTCCGCGGTCAGTCGTACAGAAGCATCACAGGTCACCGCCAGAAGGCGCTGGGCTGCAACACCACTGCGTTCAGCCTCCTTGGCTTCCTGTACCTTCCCGAAGCCAAGCGCAACAAACTGAAAACTGAGACGCCCCGATCAACAGGAATAGATAGATACGGGTCCAATATAACAGGACTACGGATAACTGATATCATATTCATGAATGTTGGACGTCCAGCAAGAAAATGATTCAATTCCACCAACAAAAAATGAATATGCGGGTTTCGACGCATGCTGGGAAATTACAAAACGAATCATTGTCAACTTGAGTGACCAAAAATATCTCTGTGCAAAGTTTGGCGAAGCCTTCTCTTGCAACTCCATACTTGCAGCTGCAAGCTGATATTCTTTGTCGTGCAAGGTCGAGAGGATCAAGGCCGTAATTGATATGAAGAACAACTGGGCAGCAACAGTTTGGACTGCTTGGATCTCAGGATGTTTCATGGCACAAACATGCAGAACTGTTTCTGGCAGCAGTTTTCTCTCTGAAGCCTCGGCGATAATCATGAACATGAACTGTAGAACTTCTGCCTTCGGCTCCTGAGGAAGTCCATCTCAAGCATCAGCTTGTTGTCCCCATTGCACACCAGTGGCATTGGTCAAAAGCATTCATAAGCGCACTCACAAAACAAGGAGTACAAGTGACGCGGGCAATAATTGAACATCGGTTCTAGCTGCTTGCACTCCTGAAATGGTGGGTGTACCTTTAAGTTGCGTGGTACTCTCACTTTGGCTCACCTGACTACTTATCGGCTCCTTTTGCATCCAGTTCGACAGCACATGGAGCGGGGCCAGGAGCAAGTTCATGTTGTTGACATGCCAAACATCGGTCGAAAAGGTACCGACCATGATGCGACCTACGTAGAGAATAGGCATCAAATCCTGCGGGACGAACGCTGATCCGCTGCGACCTACGGCTGGGTTTTTGGGGCTAGTAACATGGAAGAGTGATGACCTGTGTCAGCCACAACGTGCCACAGGTCAGGCGCAGCAATGCGCAGCAATGCGCAGCACAGTCCCGTGGAAAACCCACTGAGCTGATCAGGATAGCCATGCTGAGATGGAACGTGCACTGTTGCATTGCCTGCGTAGTCCTTGGTGCAACATGGTGCAACATCTGCCGGTGCTGAGGCTTTCCGCGGCTCTCTAAAATAGCTTGGCAATCAGCAAAGAACATCTGACCAAATAGCTATAAATAAATTGACTCAGAGAATTAGAAATAGGAAATATGTGTATATATATATATATTGGTAATCAGTGATAAGTGATAAGTACTAAAATGCATAGATGTAACAAATCAACAATTTCTCAATTTCAATAGAAATATAATATATTTCAATCATATCGCATCTTCTAACGGTTGCACAGCGTGCCAAGGCGCAGTTTGACATCTCGTCGAGCAACTTGTTGCAAGGCTGGGACGGCTATCAAACCGCTCAGGAAACACGGAACTTGAAACAGGGAACCGAACGCATAGTAGTTGACCTGGTGCAGCCGAGAGTTCCCCACGTTGAAAACTGCCTAGCGACCAGCTGGTACCTGTACCGCTAGCGTCATAGCAAGGTCATACTAACCTTGCGCAAGCTCGGCTACAACAAACAGCATCCTGTGCCAAATGCTTGCGTTCCAAGTCACTAAGACATAGTATGGCAACCAAAAAGACTCAATTAAAGGGCACCAAACCCCAGCAATCTCCTGCATGATGTCATCGATTTGGAATCGCAACGATTCAGAGTAGGAAAAGAAGTGCAACTTTTGGAACTATGAAAGGCAAACCATGGCAAACTTGTCGCCAAACATGCCGAGAGTTGCATAAAGAAACGCCAAGCGTAAGGAGCGAGCCACGACACACAACACACGACATGCAGCAATTTCATGAGAGGCAAGCAGCAGAAATAATTGAACACATTGAATGCCGGATTTGGACTATGAGGTCGGCGGAAGGATTGAATGAGGATTGCATGGAGCAGTTGCCGTTTGTATATAAATGTTTACGCACATTCTTGTTTTGTGGCATGACAACAGCAGGTGTTGTGGTTTTACAAGGTTGTGGTAGTTCGCAGGTAGATTTGGTGAAGTTTGCAAGTTCTGTTGGGGATAAAGCTAGAAGGGGGACGGGAATGGCGCAGCCCCCTTCTCCACATTGCGTTCGGAGTGCCGTTGCAGTGGTGTGACCATTGCTGGTCTTGTTGCTGCAGCTGCTGTCTTTGTTGCTATTGCTCTTATGTTCGTCATATAGTCAGGCTTTGTCTGGGCTTCAGTTCGGGTCTGTTCGGAGTTAGCTCAAGATTCTTTTGTGGTTAAGTTAATGTTTTTATTTTGTCTTCTTTGGGGTATGATTTCCAGTTCGGGTGTGTTCACGGTTCATGTGGCGTCTGCCTGCCTGAATGCAATTTTCTTACGACTCCGATAAATGTGTGTTTGGTGATGGCTGGGGGGTTGTTCAATGTTTGTTGTGGGCGTGTTGCCTGTTCATGCATGAAGTTTTCACATTTTTTGTTTACTTTATTCGACCTCACTTGCAAAGGTGCAGAAGGGCTGCAGCTGGGCATGCTATGTGATGCAGTGTGGATAGTGTGGGTGTGTTCGTCGATGTCCATAGTCTCCTGAATGCATCTGCATGCGGTGTCTGTGAGGGGATTGTTCAGGGTCTGGCTGGAATTTGTTTGAGGATGTTTGTTGGCTATTCAGAAATTTGTCAGAACTTTCTTGTTTCCTTCCACTCCTACCTCTTCCCTGCTTTGTTCCTTGCTTGCTAGTTTCCCACTTGCTTCCTTCCTTGCTTCCTTCCTTGCTTCCTTCCTTGCTTCCTTCCTTGCTTCCTTCCACTTCCTTCCCTTCCTTTCTCAACTCCTTCCTTGCTGCGGCCTGTCATTAGGTCCATTAATCGTCTTTTCAGTGCCCGTCAGTTTTCTTTTTGATTCCCACTGCAGGTCTTTTCCATGCAGCGTGGCTTCCAGTGACAGTGACCCAGTGCTTCAGAAAAGTTTTGCTTATTGCGTTTGTCAGCTTGCAACCTGCCATTTGCATGGCTTTCTGACGCGGCGGTTTGAAAATGCGTAAATGTGAAAGATAATATCCTTTTTGAGGGGGTGTGCCAAAGGAGTGCTGCACTTGTTGAAAACAAAACATCTAAGACGAAAACCGTGCCAAGGATACAAGTACCTGATAAAGAAAGCCTGGCCTGATCGGGCCTGTCGCATTTCGCAAGTTGTGTAGCATCGTGAACAATAGACTACGTACGGGGCACTCATGTCAAAACTGTAAACGCTTGATTAATTTGACAATCCACGTTTTTTTCACGAAAAAAAATGTAAAAAAAGGTCTAACAGGTTCGAATGCTTCCCGCTGGACATGAAGGGACTGGCTGGCAACAACTTCCAGTTGCAGCCTGACCGGTCCTGCAATACACTTTCGCGCCTTTCGAACATGCCTTGGCAGCGACTAGCACGTGCTGAGAACAAGTGAGAATGGTCCCATGATCGGAGACTGACAATCTGAGTGAATTCATTTGAAAGTTGTGGTTGGGAAAACTCATTACACATTATTACAATCAATGATTACGGTGACCAATTTCCAAACCACAAAAAATCTAACAATTACATTTCACTACCCGAAATTTCTTAAGGAAAAAAAACATGAGTTAGTTCGCCCTGTTTGACCTGGAACTGCCTAAGGCCATCGATCTGATTCGACCTGTATGAATTCACCTCAAGATACAGGCGATGACATCAGGTCTCTCAACAGGTCGTGAGGACAATCTCCAGCTCGTCAGGGCTCTCTGAATATTGGGGGTCCATTCTCTCCATGTCAATGCCCTGTCCGCACAAAATCAACGAGGATCAAAATGATCCAACGTCCACAACGAGATTTTCCCAGTCCTCTGCCGTCGTGATTGTTGAAGTAAAAGTATCTGAAAATGACGAGGTTTGAAAACATCCAAGTTCTTTTGGTAGTACACAGGGAGATCAAACAACAAGACTATGCAGGTTTACCACTGCATGGTGCCGCTGCAACATGTCGGCCTCATGGTGTAAAAATGGAGAATCATCAGCCCTATGCCGCCAACCACCACCTGTTCCATTGCACCAGGCTGTGACTGGAGCTACTGATCGACTGGAATCTCTTGAGCCTCAACTCTGCTGAATGTGGCCATGCACGAATAATACATGACCCGATATGTAGGTTCCCCACTCATGGTGCACCCGTTGTGATGTACTGGAAAAGGTTCAAACGCAAATTTACCTATTAGGAAGATAGATCAGGTAGAATTTGCAAATAAACAAACTACCAGTCACAGATAATGATGATAAATAAAGAGAGAATGGAATAAAAAATAGAATTGACTCTGTAGACTAGAATAAGATATATAATTAGATCAGACTAGAGCAGACTAGAGCAGAAGAGAAGAGAAGAGAAGAGAATAGACTTGAACGGAAGAAACTAGAATAGGAATAGAAGAGAATAGAACAGAATAGATTAGAACAGAAAAGAAAATAATAGAATAAAAGAATCAGAATTGTGTGGTATGTGGTGTTTGTCCATCATTTGGATCACACTTTCTGGAGAGATTGGATTGACTGAAGCAACGTTGCCATGGCTGAAAAAGCCTGAAAACCCTTCATTTATGACTGATTTCTCTTCCAATGCATCAACATTAATTGATGAAATCCCGTACGCAAGCTTCACAACTTGCTTGACACGGTGTAACTGCAGGTTGACTCCGTTGGAACGGACGGCTGACGCCATGAAAGTCCAAGATGCTCCCAGGTCCAACCCTCTGGGCATGGTCGTGCGTAGTCGTGCTTTAAATCACGGCAAGGCCACAGCAACCAGCCTGAGACATCTGAAACTTTGACAGCAACATGTGCCAAGCCCTCCAGGGTTAGGAGGTAATGGTCTGAGTGACATCTTCTCAAGATTGACATGCCACACCTCGACTGTGCTGGTCACCGCTAGGAACCCTACCCAATAAACGCTATACACTTCATGCATCTGCCTGACTAATGTTTCATAATCAAAGCTTCATGTGCTTGCTCTCGATGGATATCGATGGACTAATTTTGGTGACGCGTCAAGTTTCTCATCAATAGTTCCAGCACGCATCCAAGCCACACGCGTCATAAAGATCCTTCTTTGTCCACTCCTCGCCAGCAACCATGTGAGTGGGACAACATCTGCCAGCAAGACTTCTGGTGGGAGAGCCTGGTGCGAAATCACTTGAGTGTAGCTGACAGCATCTGGCAGCATCTGACAACAGGAAGAAAAAGCTGCCGTTCAGCACGCGTTCCCAGCCCGGCAGTCACTGGCGGAGGCAGGAATCACTTGGCGCGGAGTCAGCTGCTGCCGGCACCAGTTCGTCTCCTTATGGGCTGCCAATCAGTACCCATCAGCTGTGCAAAAAAATGCTTGCTGAAAGTGGCCTTAGTTTGCTTGTCTTTTCGACGCCAAATCCAGCATTAAACTTCCCACCGAAGGTTAGCCCGAATTCACCACAAAGCGAATGAGACCAAGCGAAACTATGCCATTTGGCGCAAGGCTCTGTATAGAAGCCTGGTGGTGCCTGGCACTCTGGTCCACTGGGTCCCTTTGGCACCTAAGCTACAGACTGCAACGGATACACTCCGTTCGTTGGAATGCAAAGCCAACCGTTCGCACCAGGCAAGCATACACCAAACACATCAAAAAAAGATGGTTGCTATATATAAAATAGATGGTTGGTAATAAATAGATCAATTCACGGAGAATTATTTACAATCTTCATCATGGTTCATTGTGTTTTTGCATGAGCACATGTCCAAGGAATCAAAGCTTTGCGCCAACTTTGGTCATTATCAACTACACAGTTGGTTGCCTCCTAGGTCAATGTATCACTGGTAGTTTCCACACCTCAAAATCTGCTGTTAGGGCCAGCTGAGATCAGCTGAGTGGCGTAGGTCCAAGCAATAGGGCAGGTCTGGGCAAAGTCAATGCCATGAGTGCACTTCCTCTTCTGACCTTGGAACCCAACAAAAACTGCATCAGTTACATTCACCATGCTTAATATGATGAATAACCATCAACATGGTGCATGGTGATGCATGGTGAACGACCAACCAGTAATCATGATAACAAAATTATGTTCAGAAATTGCAATGACGCCTGGCAGGAACTCTACAAGCTGATTTCC
>VSDK01008294.1:80571-95350 GCA_009767595.1 Symbiodinium kawagutii | reverse complement strand
AGATCATACAGCAGTTGGTTGAAAATGAATGAATGGCTTATCAAACAAAACTTATAGATTTCAACAGATGGAAAAGGTGAGACCTTGCTGAATCGGTGGCACCACAGCCTGGGGCTTCAGGCCATGTGGCCTCAGTCGTGTGTGTGTTTGTGCTGAGGCTCTGGTGCAAGGGGCCAAAACAAGTTCGTTGCGAGATATATAGTCTGATCCCTGCAGAAGTATGCAGAAACAAATCTTTACATATCATTGGATGTGCAAGCAAAAAAATCTTTGCCATGGTTTCCATTATTTCCTGGATCGTCTGAAGAAAGCTCTCGCGGGCCGTGACGAGAAACACAAGAAACAGCACGCAAACAAACAACAAAAGATGGTTCCTGACCTAACGGTCGCTTAGTACCTGTGAAAACCTTTCGAAAATAAATGCATGTAGTCTGTCGCAGGTCTGTTGAGCTAAGATGCTTCAGCTTGCCATCAGGGTAGCGGTTTTCTGGAAAGGTATCTGGGTTTACCCAGTCCTGGACCGGTCTAGCGGTTCACGGGAAGCTGGGATATCGAACATGTTGCCTGTGAAGACATATAACCTCGGCTTGTACCTTTGGCATTGGAATAACCAACGTGGAAACTCTGCGTAGAGGATAAGCCTACAAAAATCTCCGAAGGCTTGGTGCCTTTTGAAGAGGGATTCTTCAGGGTCAGTGAAACATCAAAAACCATGAGTTGCAAATCTACCATGCCATGGGCTCGTGACGGTTGCAAAGGATTTGGAACGACGGTGCTATAGATTGCCAGGTCAATGGTATACTCTCTACATGTAAGATATTACATGCATCTATCCATCTATCTATCTGTGTATCTATCTAGCCTAGTCTAGGCTAGTCACGTCAAGTCAAGTCCAGTCAAGTCTAGTCTAGTCCGATCTAATCTTGTCTCTTGATTTCCCGGTGACAGCTCCTCTGGGCGCACTTCAAATTTGCTTCTCGGCAAAGGTTTCTCTTCCATCTTTGGTGGAGTGTAGGCCTCTGTGCCGCAGCTGCTTTGGACGGCGGGAATGGCTGCCCACAGTAAGCACCCATCAAATCACAGATCGCACCTATAAGGATCTTTAAGGCAAAAATGTTCAATATGGATCCATCGGGCATAACTTATCAAAGACAAAGAAGCACCGTCGTCCTTGCCGACACTGCTATTTGTCGTCGGGCTGATCATCATCATCATCATCATCATCATCATCATCATCATCAGCAGCAGCAGCAGCAGCAAAGACTTGTGTCAGTGCCTTGGGGTTGTCATTAAGAACCTGGCAATCTCCTCCATCTTGAAGGCCGTGGGTGTCTTGGCGGCCGGTACCGCAGTCCACGTCTCGGTTTTCTGATTGCGTGGACAAGCGGACAGTATCAAGCTGCATCAGGATGTAGCACAGTCAACATCGAGATATCGAGCCTATGGATGATTGCGGATGCAAGACATACTATCTGGTTGCAGGACCTGTCAGGTGAGTCATGCCACATGCAAACCCTTCTCCGAGGTACGTGATGCACATCGGGAGCCAGCCTTAGAGCCAACTCACCAAAAGTGCAGCCCAGACATCTGTGCCGACATCCATAGTGATCGCCCAGAGGAATTGGTGACAGGTAACACGGCCCCCCTGAGGTGTCCGAATTTGTCATTCCGACTCCAACCCCTGCAGTCACACAAATCAGGTGATATAGGCATTGGCCCCTGCCCCTCGAAAACTGATGAAAACTTCAAGAGAGATGATCATGGTGATAAGAACATGGCAGATTTGGTATCAAGTTCCAATTCTTGACCACCTGTTGAATGAAACTCGCACCCATCACTGAGAACCCTGCAGCTCAAGCAGCCGTTGAATCGCCATTGGGCCAACGCCATGCAGTATGTGAAGTTTCTGGATTAATCTGGATTATTTGGAGAGCTGCAAGTGCTGGGAAGCTGTGGGCACCCGGGCACCACTTCTGATCACTCCGGGCAGTGCTGGCTGCGTGATGCATGGAGTTGTACGAGTACGGTTTCCGACCGAAAGAAAGCACTGTCTGATAGAAAAATCAGGAACACATAGGAGCACTGCATATGGATCTGCACATAAGGCCGTGATCTGGGACAATGCTGCAGGCACTGCAGGGTGCCAAACGATGCTTCTGTTGACTATGTGAGTCCTTGGACTCGTCTGCGTGCGGTCTTAGCTCGGCTATGCTACGATCAGTCTCCTCCTCTCTGCACAGTCTCGGTGTTAGATGTTCTCAATCCTCCATGATCTTCATCTGTTCCTCCTAGTCTTGGGCTTGCACGGCTTACAGCACTCCGTATCCTCTGTGGCACTGGTAGCTTATCATAATCATGACTGACCTTTTCCAGCATGTCCCTCTTTGTTTGAATCGCTTATATCATTGGTAAGTCTTTAGGACCAACAAGAACCCTTGTTCGCCTTGGTAATCGGGCTATATGTCATGAACCAACAGCGATACCATTGGTTAAAAACACATTAGTCATTGGTCAATGATTGCACGTTATTGGTCCAAATTCAGGTCATTGGATGTTCTTGGTGATTGGCTTCAGCTTCGATATGTGCAGACTAGGTGCGCCAACAGAAGATGCTGTTGCTGATATTGGTATGCTATTGGTGATTGGTTGCGGATGCAAATGGCAAGTCCACCAGCCATATCGGCTCAGGCCGCCACCAAATCGGTTCTGCCTCAAGGCCAAGCAACGAACCAACCGTTGGGTAACCAAGGTGTAACCAACGTTGGTGCTTGAAGCATGTTGAACCACCCCGTCATGAAAGGACCAGCCAGCTACAGCCAGTCAAGCAACCAGTAACCAATGACTATATGGTTAGCTATGGTTAATTAGTCAACCAAGCATTTGTTAATGAACAAGGATGAAAATAGAAATGTTTTCAAGCACCAGCTAGTTAAATATATACAGCAGTCAGTGATGGGTATTCATGGGTCATGTAGTCAACATCTTGAAATCAGTAATGGCCATCTGCAAATAAGTGCTTCGGCAATGACCTGTTTAAATCTTCATAGGTCACAGTCATCCAATCAACTACCCTTCCCTATCTTCCCTTCTCACAATATCCAGCCCTTCCCCCTGCGACCGATTCGGACCGACCTCACACCTGTTGGGGAGAATGGATCATGGCCGCCTGGCAAAAACTTGAGGTCCGTCTGAGGGCTGGTCTGACAAAGATTCGGCCCTGGCGCATGCTGGCCTTGCATCAACTGGCGGGAGCCTGCTGATTGTGATACGCTTCAAACGTCAAGCTCAACCCCAGGGGAAGTTGGCACTCCAGGGCCGGACATTTACAGACACATGTGTTGGCCTTGGAAGACCTCACGAAACTAATGCCCGGCATTGGAAGCATCCAACAAAGTCTTTTGCTCTTGATGTGGGAGGCCTCAAGGGGATACTATCCCACGTGATTCAAACGATCCAAGTGCCTGCGTTTTAGAGGCCTATACTAAGTTCTACTTCCTGGTCTCCATGCTTGCCTCAAAATTAGTCATTCAGATGTCACCACTGTGATTCAAGCGCCACCCAAACCATCCAAACCCCCGGCCTTCGCATGACGAATCATATCAGCTGGTAGGATCCAGCCATATTTTCCCTGAGCACCAGGACTGCCATGCGCAAAATGGCGACTCTTGGAGCTACAAATGCCGACGGATCTGGATGTGATGCCTCATGGCTCCTCTCCGCTCCGAAACTAAAAAATCATGATAAAAATGATTATGGATGATTATGGATGATGATGATGATGATGATGATGATGATGATGATGATGATGATGATGATGATGATGATGATGATGATGATGATGATGATGATGATGATGATGCTGATGATGATGATGATGATGATGATTATGATGATGATGATGCTGATGATGATGATGATGATGATGATGATGATGATGATGATGATGATGATGCTGATGCTGATGCTGATGCTGATGATGATGATGATGATGATGATGATGATGATGATGATGATGATGATGGTTATGATGATGATGATGATGATGATGATTATGATGATGATGATGCTGATGATGATGATGATGATGATGATGATGATGATGATGATGATGATGATGATGATGACAATGATGCTGATGCTGATGCTGATGCTGATGCTGATGATGATGATGATGATGATGGTGATGATGATGATGATGGTTATGATTATGATGGCTGAAGGATCAACGGCTTGGAATCGCCGAGCGAAAAACCACCGGTTACCCTCCAAGCCTTCCAGTCCACAACCTCCAGGGGATGGGCAAAGGGTCAAGCAATGACGATCCAAAACAAAACGACAATTCATTCGCAAATTGGTCGACTGCTGTAACAAAAGGTAGAAAAGGGATGATACATGGTAGATGATGGATGATGGATGATACAACTCCAACTGCAACTGCAACGAAAGTAGGAGATGACGATGGGAGAGAGAAACGTGTCACAGTTGCAGCATGTTGCAGCTCTGCGCCTGACCCAGGAAGACTTGGCCCCACATGATCTTCTTTCGACCTTGCCAATTCCAACTGCCATCAAGCCCTGCGAGAACCCTGGGTACAAAAGAAAAAAGTGGGACTTGAGGAGACTTGGACTCACAACATCCGTGATGAAGATAGATGATCAAGAAACAGGACAATAGATGAAGAAACCCTGTTGATCCGTGCTTGGCTGCTCATTCGTTTTTGCTGGTCAGCCATCGGTCTGCTGACTATGTTTTTCTCTTCAATCGTTGAACCAATCGTAAGCATCACTCATCTTAAGAAGGCGGAGGCCAAGCTGACCCACAATTTGCAAGGACAAACGTCACCTCACATCTTGCCCAAACTGCCTCCGGGGGCTGTCTTCGCATCCTGACAAGGAACTGCACAATTTTCTCTTCACAGTTGTCTGACTGAAATTATGTTGGGATTTGTCTGTGGTTTCATCAATTTCTTTTTCAGCAGTTGTTCTCATTTGCTTTCGGATCTCACCATTCTCACTACATGTTTGGCTTGACAAATGACTTCCAATTGCTGCTGACGGAGCAGGCACTGTGTTTGAGCGCAATTCAGGCACACTGACAGATCTTTCTCCTATGCTTTTCATCATAATTCAATGGGTCTTTAACAAACATTTCAACTGGCATCATTCCCAGCAGGATGGTAAACCATGGAACCACCAACCCCTTTTGCGTCAGGTTCACAATCGTTACTAACCACTTACAATCATCATGTATTTTCAACTCATAGTTGCCAGTCCTCACCCTTACCATTTAAAATCATCATCATTGCTAATCAACTCACATCAACCCATATCAAGCCATATCGACCTTACATGATCAATCATAATCAACCTTAACTACAATTTTTGCCCCCCTTGCATAATCAACCCAACTATTACCCGCTGGTCACCTACCATAGCAATGGAAAATCCACTATTTTGGTAGGAAAACCCAGGGAAATCATCCATTTATAGTAGATTGTCCACTGCCATGTTAGTCTACCAGAAGGTAACTTCCTGATTGGCTGATGCCGCGAATCTCCTCTTCACCAGGTGTGGGCTCTGGAGAGGTCTCCTGGGGCGAGTGGTTGTCGCCAGCCAGGGTAAATATTGTGATACTACGGGATTTCTTTGAAGTTGCATGGTGATATGGGATCACATATCTGGGATTACTGGCTAGCTGGGGGAGAAAAAAGAACATAAAAGAACACTTCATCCCATATAGACATTCAACCAAGCTGGGGTTTTCATGATTCAATTGGCTCAAGTAAGTCTCTACTGATCGGCACTGTTGACCTGCCCCATGTCGCGAATTTGCAGGTCCTGTTTCGCCGTCTCTTCACCTGAATTCATCAAGCTGGGTGGTGACATGAGTCACATTACATCCCCCACAGAACCAATACAATTTAGAACTTATATGGTGGTTTCCCAAAAACGGGGACCCCCCAAATCAAAAAAAAGAACTCCATGGTAATTTTTGGGGTACTCCATGGTACTCCAAACTTCAGAACCGTCTCAACAAATTACCGGAAAGGCACCGGATTTCCAAGCTGCCACACCCGCCATCTTTGAAGTATTGGACCTGTTACACGTGCTGCAACCAGTGGGTGAGTTCAGCAGCATGTGGGGATATCGGCGTGTTGGTGAGTCTGACTCGTGATGCTGCGTGCAAGGTGATTGTTCCCGCGTGCCACCACACCAGGGGTTCAAAATCGCCAAGGGTCATCCAGGGGATTAGGATGTTCAAATGTTTTGGTTGCACGGTGGCACATTAAGATTCGGATTGTGATGACTGGTGAGCGATTCAAAGGAGAACACTTGACCAATGATCGGTTGAGAAAACGACAAACTGCATTGTTGAATTTCCTGATTCCAAACGCTTACAGTACGACTTTGCATACGCGATACTTTGTGCAGTGCAGCGCGTTCCTTCAGCCAATGAACAAAATCGTCATCATTCACCATTCCTTGTAGCAACGTGCACTCACATCCTGAGCTATGGTGAGGAATATTGTCGTGCTTTGCAGTACTTCTCCGGTACCCACGCGATATCAAGAAAAAAGCCTTTCCAGCAAGCTTGGTCCTCCTGAAATTCGGCCAAGTAAAACACAAGGACTACCAGGCAACTGCCACAAATTCTGTATGTGGAAAATAGCACAACATGGCAAATCTTAATACCACACGATGCAGCAGTCTAACTTGGTCCCAGTACCTTACTTTCTTAGCCACCATCGGGCTTTTGATCGAATCAGATTGCAAAGCATTGAGGGGGTGATTCAAGAATTGTCTCTGGAGCATGTTGCAAGCCCCAGGGTCACCGGAATACTATAGCATAGATTGGCATAGATTGGCATAGTGGGTTTCAACAAATCATCAAGCGTCAAGGCCGCATGGCCAAAGGCCTGGCCGAAGGCCGTCCATATGGCATCAACCCTGACACTATGCAAAGTCATCTTTTTCATGGCCTTGAGTCATGAGTCCAAGGAAATCGCTTCAAAGCAACAATTTCATACGATTTCCATCTCCGTTCCTCACCCATTTCCTGCCTGCTGCCTGGTCCAGAATAACAAAATGCAACTTGAGCCCACCAGGACGGGCAGGGGCGATTGGCTAAGGATCCACAAGTCACCGGTAGTCGCAGTAGTCTACCGCATTCAACAGCAACTTCTTATACTTCTTCCGAGAAAACGAGAGAGTTCTACACACTTCTTACGCTTCGCTGGATGTTATCGATTGGCCTTGCAGATCACGAATATTTGATGTCAACGAAGCGAAGGAAAAAAACAGGAGCGAAGGAGCAAAGGAGCAAGCAGATTCAAGCAGCGAATTAAAGATATGAATGCAAATTGACATAAATTGACTACAAACATCTACAGACTTATCAGTAGCGTCTGGGCTGCTCCACGCCAGCGGTGTCACACTGATTCCAGCCGATGATGTAAACGTTGATCCCTGCTGCGTCATTCGACGCAAAAGGCCAGCTCCATTTCATCGCGTTCTGCGTCATTGGGTCAGATTCAAGTTCTGAAACGGCCGTGCGAATGCGGAGGTAACCATGCTGAAGAGCAGACGGGCACTTTTCAGCGACTTGGGAGCCAGGTTCTATGACAAACAGATTTATTGAATCTTCATGCCGATTGCTCATCAAATCTCGGGCGAAGGCTACACTATGCAAAACAAGTTACTACAAATTGTAAGAAAAGCGGAGCTTGTCCCAACAACAGAGAAAAATCATGTCTGGGCACACAACATGAGGCTCTCTAAGCGATGTGCCACCACTGGTTTGAAGCCAGGAACAAGGACCTTTGATCCTCTCAGGTTCACAAATTTGGCTTCTTGAGACATTGAGGGCGTGGTTTGGCAACTCTGCCAGAACGTGTCCATGAGATAGAAAGAGGGACTCGTTACCGCTCACGGTCAAATTAAACCGCATTTGACTGCTTGCATTGAATTCCGGCACTGCTCCGACTTGCCCTCCCAACAATATTCAATGGATATTAAGTATTTTTTTGCCAGGGCCTCACTCGGATATTAAGTATGCGAAAAACAATAATTTCAACCAGATATGCCCAAAGAAATCGAGCAGTTGACTTGCTGAAGCCAGGCAGTGTGCAAGTCGGACCTTTACCATCTGCAAGACAAAACCATGCGAAAACCAAATGACTAGGACCAGGAGGACAGATTCCAATTGTCTTCGACGATGTAACCAAATGAATCCAAATCAAATCTTTTGCCAAGCATGAGCAGCAGGAGAAGGAACACACTCAAACATTCAGATCCTCCACTACCAGAAACATCATCAAGTTACCCGCTTTGGGTGCTCCTCAGTGACTGTCAGTGCTGGGAAGACCCCAGCAAAGTGATGGCGTCTCCAAACGAGCCAAGATCACTACAGCTCTTAAACGACCTTAGTGAGGTCCCTATGTGCAGGTGTGTTTTTCACACCAAAGCATGCAAAGTGAGCAGACTGTGCAATGACTCCGATCGCCCCGTCAGTGTCCTCCAAATCACAAAAATATTGCTCGAATCAATCTGAACTTCTGGAGATTTCTGGAGTGCAACTGCTCACACGCCATGTCCAAAGACTTTTATGCAAACATCGGCCGCACTCAATCAACCGCTTCTCAAGGACCTTGCTTGTGTCTCGTCAATTTGGCATTGTGGAGGACCAGGAAGATCCATGAAGTGGTATTCAGCACGGAACTAACACTGTGGCTGATAGGTGCCCCACCGAATCCACACATGACATGCTTAGATGGATCTGCACTGTCTCCGTCTTTGGCATTTGCCTTTGAGAGTGTGCCTCTTGCGGAGGTCCCTACGAAACCTTTGCCTTCTCTCAGGTCCATTGATTGATCTCTTTCCGACCGCCCCAATGACATCCAATGAACAATATGACCAGCTGAAAAAGAAATGTGTCTGCAGTTGCCTTTGAACTGTGACCTGTTTTGGCATCCTGTATTTTGCATAGTTCCGTTGAAGTCTCAATGTGGCCAATTGAAATTGCTTATCAGAGGTGAGCCCCTTAAAGAACATTGGGGCCCTTGCAATCGATCTGCCTGACTTCTCTGCTTTAGCTAATCTATCTATAAGGGTGTTCCTTTGATAATGTTTGTGAGTCAAGCAAGGTCTGCAATCAAAGCAGGGTCTTGCAATCAGCAAGCTTGAGCGATATTCCATACGAAATATGGTGTTGTAGGAAAGCTGATGGGAAAAAGTCTTCCATTATGTACCCAATCTTCTTTAACAAGGGGTCTTTCCTTTTTAATGGGGAAGCTTTGATCTAGAGCATAGCAGCAAGTATTGGCACTATGTCACTACATTGTCCTGCGGCCATGATTTCCAGAAAACCTCACATCCTCTTCTTGATCAGGCTGACTGTTGAGCTGATGCATTTTCGGGGAGCGACATGACAGAAGGAATGGTGCAGGATAAGGTCTACAGGTCATGGCTAGGGCTATGGCCCGCCCGCCAGGTCACACTGGCTGCGCCCCAAGGCTTTCCATCGCCACCCGCCTGTCAGGCACCACTGCGTCGATGGGACAGTGCCTAGCACAGCTCAGGTCGTCTCCCCAGATGCTTGTAGACACAGCTGCTCCAAACAACGGGCTGATCGATCGATGGATGGATGGATGGATGGATGGATGGATGGATGGATGGATTGGCTTAGATTTTTCACTTTTTTGCAGAGGCCCAGGGTGTCAGTGCGAAAGACACAAAATGGGGGAAAGGGCTAGTTAGATTTGCGGTGATCATCAGCCATCAAGATTAGATCAGAGTAAGATTAGACTAAGATTGGATTCGAATAGATTTGATTTAATTCGATCTAGACTAGATTGGATCAGATATGAGTAGAAATACAAATACCTGTGTGTGTGCGCACACCTTCGTACATGTACATACCTGCGCATGTGAATGTAGAAAATATGATGGAATTTAGCCGGAGCATTTTGCCGCTTCCCAAGGAATTGCGCATTTCCTAAGTTGGGTCATGATGGGGATTCCAGTCTTTAGAGGAGAAGGGCCACACCACCCTGCGAGCAATGCCATTTTCTTTCGTAAACGAAAACGCTGTGGATGTTATGAACTGCCACTGCAAGTGTTTCAGCAGCTCTGGCCACGTCCATTCAGCAACGAATTCCCAACTAACGTTTGCAAGAATGCAGTCAGAATCATTAGAAACGATGAAACATACCAAGCTCAGCACCTATTCGGTTTGGCTTCCCTCATCTGTGTCCTCCTCTAAGTCGGATTGATATCCCATAGCTTTGGTCCCATCATGATTCATGGGCCCTGAAAACAGGACTTTCACGGCTTCGTGAGGCTTCCCATCCCTGGCCAATGTGTCTGCAGCATCGATGGTGTGCCCATTGTAAAAGGGGATGGCTACCATGGTCAGGACCAGCGCCAGAAGCGACGTCACAGTGACGCTCCAAAAGATCCCAGCGATTGAGCCCCGGTTTTTCAACTCAGAAAAGAAATAGGAGCCTGCATCTGCAAGGCATCTGCAAGGCATCTGCAAGGAGCATAGCAGCATAACTATCTTCAGGACCTATTCACGCTATGTGCACACAAACATGTGCAATGTGACATTGCAGAGTCTTCCTTGGTGCTCTGCACAATTTCATTTTATACTAGTTTATACATGCCTGGAAGGAAAAAAGATGACGAAACCGCTCGCAGTATGTTAGGTATCAAAAAGAAGTATCAATACCTAAGCACATATTGGCATTAAAATCTTTCTATTATCATTGTAACTACTGTTATCACCAACTGGTGTGAAAAAGAAAAGACTTCCATATTTTCCACGTGCGCACCCAAAGTGGCTCCAGCTTTGCCGCAGGCAGCACTGATTCCAGCACCCGTTCCTCGCACCATGCTCGGGTAGATCTCTGCCGAGATGGCCATGGTTGTGACGCCTGAGTGCAGCATACCCTGGGCATAACAGGCAGTCCTCAGCCATTGCTTCTGGGATGTTCTGGGTTCCTAAGCCTCCAAAGACTCGGAGAAAACCAGCAAATCTACAGATTTCTTCACCAGACCTGGGAGGCTCTGAAAGGAAAGCTGCAAGATGTACAGCAAGAAAAACAAAATGCCGATCTCCTTCAGCGGTTTGTATGCCACCGCCAGGATCAAATTCGCCACACCACAACCCACGAAGCCAATGAACTGCACGCGCTTACCTAACATTTCCCAAGGAGGTGGTTTACCGCTGATGTTTCAGTCAAGCAATGCCAAGGAGTTCATGTTCCTCTAAGCCTCATATTCGCATAGATTCGCTCCTATTGGCAATAAAAATGATATGGAATGATAACGTGCAATCAGTCTCACAAAATTTCACAAGTGTGGTGTTCTGAACCCGTAATCTTACTCTTGCGTAGCGCAGGGTTGATGAAGGCGCAGTGCCCTGCCCGTCAAACACTCCGCCTGTGTCGCCTGTACACATACCCACGCATTAGCTCATTAGCCACTGACCTCAAGATACTACCTGCATAATAGTACCTTTAACTTAATGATCTTAATGAATTACAGCATCATAAATACACTACAGTGAGATGCAAAATGCTACCCTTGCCAAACCTAGCAGCATTGTCTCTTTGCCTAATTATATGTATGCTATTCATGGTGGCCTACATGCTACCTGTACATTCCCGCGAGAGTACATATGTATGTGCATTCTACCAACCTTGTGTAGAAAGTCCGGGCACACCACGAAGACTAACTGAATACCCACTATGTGATCACATTGGTCGCATAGTATACTGACTACAAGTAGTATCAATGAAATCATTTTCCATCGACCTCTGCTCCCATGGGATACTGTATTCCCAAATAGCTTTACAGGATCCCAAATGTAGCATCACAGTCAATATGCACTTCCGTTCCCACCCGTCATCCCCACATGTGCCACCACACATGGCCCATTTGGGCTGGCAGCTGAAGCGATGGCGCCCAGGTACTGGAAGTCCTCGTAAGTAACCACGGGGCAAGAATCAAAGAAGGAATCACCAGAAGCCGCGTGAGGAAAACATCCAACACACTGCGGGCATAGGGCGCATCGGTCCCAGAATCAAAGATGGCTGCATCATTCTGCTTCAGCCCGTACTCTACAATGTCGTAGAGAAACCAGCAGCCCGCTGTTCCCAGCAACGGCCGCCAATAGGGCCATAGCAGGGACCAAGTGGTCTCCTAGTGCGGGAGGATCAATCCCAACGGCGATATTGGAGATTTGTTGGATTTGTTGGTCAAGTTGATTGGTTTGTTGTCTTTGCCAACTTCTTGGTTGATGTTGGTTGAAGATTTCAGTGGTCAACCAAGTTCCAACATGTTCCAATGACTAAGTCACACCTGACTTGATGATGTTTCACCCACTGCTCCAAGGAGGCAAAACCATTGTCATGTGAACTGATCCAACCAGTGCAGCAACCATCCATGAGGATGATGAGAATGATGGAGGACGCAAATGAGGATGATGAGTCGATGATGAGGATGATGATTACGACGATGATGAGGATGACGGATAATGAGGATGAGGATGAGGATCATGAGGATAAGGAACATGAGGAGTTGATCATTAAATTACACCATCTGAGCACACACTAAACCAAGCCTTCATCTGGTGAAACTAGAAGCACGGAGTGCTGCACTGGGATTGAGCCATGGGGAACCCCACAAGCACTGGTGGGATTCCCCTCGTCATTGTCTGGTTTGGAGTCTCTGAAGTCACCAAGGTCAGCCCATCACACCTATTTCCACCAAGAACGCAAGCCAACAGGCCGCAACTTTCCTGCCTTATGTGCCTTTTCTGCTGCCTTTCCCTCCGTGAACTTCGCGCTATCTTGAGTGGTAAGGATTCGCAGGATGAGGCCGAAAGCTGACAAAATAGCCCCGACGCCAAAGATCCTTTGGTTGCCAGGCTCAACAGAGTCGAATCACCAACATTAAACTCGTTTTTGAAGTTTGAATCATTGGATTGTTAGGTACACCTCGGATTACCCTGGCGTAGCCACTGCTGTAGATTGTAGATCAAAACCTGGATCTGGATGCAAAACGATGCAAAATGTATGGGTATTCTGAAAGTTGAAATTGACCCAAGAGTCCAACGCCAGAGCAAGTTCGAAGGAACACCTGAGACATCCATCAAATAGGTCACAAGTGGGCAAAGTGCCTGCCCACCACCTGATCCAAAGAGATAAAGAAGCGCAACATTTCGCGCTCCATCACCTACATGGCTGGCAACGGCTGGCAAGAGAACTTAAAACCTGCCAGAACTTTGTTTGAATCCATAAAGTCCATCACTTGGCGAACACAGAGAACTTCAGAAAAGCATTTGAGAAAACTTTTGCCAGGCTAGAAGACCGCCTGAATTCTCGGATGACTCAGCGCTATGAGAGGAGGCCAAGGGATATTCCCCTCCCATGCCGACGCCCGTGATGATTCGAGCTGCAATCAATACATTTTCTCGCCAGGCGAAAGTGCTGAGCAGCGCACCCAGCATGGTAATGATGGAGCACAGAATTAAGCCGGATCGCCTTGAGACTGGCAACACCATGGTGCTGGTTGCACATCAATCAAGCATCTTGCAGTAATCATGCGCATGTTACACATCTATATATACATATAGATATATATATATAAATATATGTATATATATATATGTAGACAGACAGACAGATAGATAGATAGATAGATAGATAGATAGATAGATAGATAGATATATATATATATAAATATATATATATATATTTATATAGTAAGAATCTCTTGATATGCATGTATTATTTTGTAAACGACTCTTAACAACAGCTCTAGTATTACTCACCATCCTTTAAACATCTATAACGCACAGGCACTAAAACGCTGAAATGTGTGAATCGACTCATTCATTGGGACTCTATTCGCGACGAGTGATTGTTTAAACAAGTGAAGTTTGTGCAATGAAAATCAGAAACATCACGGCATCACGGCTGAAGTCATTTGAGCGGAATTGGCAGGGTTGTGAGACCCAGGCCATTTTGGACGCCTGGGGGTCATGTATCCTGGTCTAATTGCTCTATTCACCAACACTGTCATCATCATCATCATCATCATCATCATCATCATCATCATCATCATCATCATCATCATCATAATCATCGTATATCATCGTCATCATCGTCATCGTCATCGTCATCGTCATCATCACCGTATGTATCCCCAACATATCATTCAAACATAATCGTATTGTAATCGTGATCGTCATCATCATCGCCGTCGTCATCATAGTCATCAGGGGCGCCCTCACACCACCAAAAATTGTAGCCATCACCATTATCATCATCAACGGCTGCAACCATCACGCGTTCATCATTATATTCATCATTGGCCGCATCATACTCAGCAGCAGCACCATCATGACCCGCAGTGGCAAAAGCAACAGCAAGACAAACCCAAGGTTTTGCACCAATCCTAAGAGAATGCCTATCCCTAACTTCCATCACCCACTCAAGCCTCGGGCTGTCTACTATTTATTGGTTGCAGGTCGTGAGTTGCCATAAAATTGGCATTGGTTCAGAATCAAAGGGGGCAGCAGGAGCGTGACGAGTTGGAAATCCATCCATTGCGGGTCGATTCTCACAAGCAGGGAGGCACGGACAGCAAAAATCGGAAGCCTGATTGAATCAAAGACTTGTACATGGCAACCTGCCTAGCCGTGCTGAAAGATGAAATGATCAGCGCATCGTACCGGTCATCGTCAGCATATCATAGGTAGCAGCGGCAGGCGA
>VSDK01008294.1:47564-80485 GCA_009767595.1 Symbiodinium kawagutii | reverse complement strand
GCCGTGGGCTCCGTCATCGTCATCATCGCTTGCACGGCTTGACTCGAACGTCCATGGCTCCTGCCTGCCAATAATGTCGGAAAGTGGTCCCATGACAATCATCCCCAGGATCGCACCACCATACATGGCTGCCTTTACAAAGTCCTTCTGAGCATCTGTGGCATGAAATTCGGATGCGTAATGCTCTACGAAGTTGGTCGCCCCTAACATGTACTTGTCGGTGAGCAAGCCAATGCCAGTGGCAATTCCAGTTATGATCGGGTGCACCATTTCCGCAGCGGCGACGGGCTATCAGGCTCGCAACACAACAACGAAGTCTAACCCATCTGAGATTGAGCCCGGCTGGTGGTCGGCTTCGGTCATCGCAAACTGCACTAACTAATCAATTCATACCAGTAGAGTGATGAGGGCTGCAGTATCCGTCTTGCTCAATGCGAGTTGCAGCAATCTCATTGATCAGACTCAATCGGAATGCGCTAAACGTCAGCACAAATTGCACGATGATTGAATATGTTTTGCCGGAGCAAATGAGCAACCAGTTCGCTGGAGTCTTTGACTTTGACTGTTCAAAGTCTTTGCTGCCTCGTGCTCCGTCTTAAAAGCCCCGCGCAACGTCTCCAAAACTCGATGGACCCTGCAGAGATGCAGCGGGCACAAACCCTTCTGATGCCTCCAGAACAGCAAAACACTCATTATACCATGTCTATGATTATATGTACTGAACGCAAAGAGCGAAAAAATATACCCTTACAATTACTTGCAGATTCTGCTTGCAAAACGGCAGAGCATTCAGCAAGAAGCTTTTGCCAAGCCATTCGCAGCAACTTTCCGCAACTATACGGTTCGAATATATTTGGTTTTTTACAGAGTTGGGTGGTTTTGGGGGTAATTACGGGGTATCAGTGCTGGATCATCCCTTATTGTATCAGTTGTGAAGTTTTCCTGAAAACATCCCTTGCATAGGAAATGCGATCATTTTCTCGGCTGATGCTCCTGTAGTATTGTATCATGATGTATCATGTGCTATTTCCTTCAATTTTTACTTCAAATTTCAATTTGAAAAAGGTTCTGAAATGAATCATGTGCCATTCCTTTGGTTCAAAAAGATTCTGAGATGGCTGTGGGTCAAAAATTGGTTATCCCCAATGATTGGTTGGTGAATAAGCCATAGGCAGATGAATGACCGATGCTTGAGGCTTGATGTTTGATGCTGCCGAGCTGCTCGCTGTCCAGCTTGGCCAGGCGGTGATAGTCCTCCGACAAAAGGCTGCAGTGCTGCTCCATGTGCTGCCTCGGCACATCTGAAGGAACTGATTCACAGCTGGAGGTTCACATCTCAGCTGGAAAACTTCGAGGAAGTAGGGACAAGAAGAGGTGTATCACATGCAAAAGGGGTTAGTGACCATGATCTACCATGGATAGCGTATATCATCTTACATCCATTTCTCTGGAATTCCATGAGCCATGGCATTCCTCACAATACCCCTAAAATCCAGCAAAGCAAAACATCCAAAGCATAATTACGGTACCACTTGTGGCAGGCATGATCGTACAGTGCACGTACATAATTCATCAAAATGCAGCATGCTCACCGAGGAACAGTCTCGCTTGAAGCTCGCGGGTCAATGATCGGCGTTGCTTCGCAAGGGAGTGGATCTTTGCACCAGGCTGACCAATAGCCTGCACCTGTTAACTGCTCCAGGGTCGACTGATGGACACGGGGATTCCGATAATGCCATGATGCCCCATAAAGCATCACAAATGAAGCTCTTGAATCACACAAATTCAAACAGTACCACCCCTTGAAGCCAACAAGTCACAATGTACAACTTGTGTCGGGGCTCCCCGAGCTGCCTTGACCATTTTCACTTCCAGACCTTGCCTCCTGCCATTGCGGCTGCACATTGTGAGACATCTGCGGTCGAGCACCTCAAAAAAGTCAAACAGCGTCTGCCCCAGTGCTAACAACCGGTGGAATCAGCTGCAATGCGCGTGAGCATCAGTTGGCACGGTATGCAATTATGTCGTCTTGTACGGCATTGTGCGAATATAATGACACAAACTTGCAAGCCTGCTTGCCCCCTCCCCCAAACAAAAAACGTACTTTAACACACTGACACTTCTTGTGACAATAGCATACAACAGCAACAGTGGTAGATTTAGAAGAAGTAATTATGAAGAAACAGGTGAGAACACCGATTTCAACAGCAAGGGTTTACTGCACAACCCATTTACCCTTCGAATCCATTACAAGATCCATTCTGCAACCAGTAAAATAAAGGCTGTAGGGATTGCTCAATCTGAGACGCAGCCGACTGCGCAGTGGGGCCTGGGGTTGCTTCAAGCCGACCGCCCGCCACCATCGTACTGCATGGAGCTGTGTCTGCAATGGGCACGTGCCTCGCAGACAAAAGGATACGAAAGGAACATGCACAGCATCACAAGCTGTTCCAATCTGTCCCAATCTGGTCCTTGCTTTTTGATGCTTTTCGCTTACTCCTTGTAAACTTCAAGTCATTCCAGGTCCAGGTCGGCAAACGACCCAAACCCACACCACACATCCCCACCCAAAAAAAGCCCCGAAAAAAATCAAATAACCTCTATAGGGCGACCGTGCGCCCTCAAGCTAGACCAAAGTTCACCTTTGCATAAAGTTGCGGCGACCCCTCTGACACCAGGCACTGGCCTCATGAGTCCTGTAGCCGATACATCTTCGAAATGCTCCTAGATCAAGAATGATCCAGTCACATCTCGTCGCTTGCATTCTCAATGTCATAAGCTCCAACACCCAGCAGCCAAAGTCAATCTTGCTCTGCAAGCATCGCAATAGGAGCAAATAATATGCGCATCAGAATCAAATCCCATCACAAATGACTATGAACCTGCACATGGCCTGTTACATGAGACCAGTAAATAAAGATACATAAAGCATACCGACGAAAAAGGCGTGCAATCGATTGCAAGCCCATGGGGAGTCATGGCATGTCATGGCAGGCCCGACCTGCAAGCGTGTGTGGCTCTGCCTTCGGGAAGACCTTTCGCGGAACTCGGGGTTCCGAATCCCCATTTTCGGATTTCAGTGATTGATTGATTTGATTGCACAGATTTTGAGATCATGAAAATTTGAATCGGGTCATGTCACACGATCCATTCTTTAATTCTGTTTGAACATGTTTGAACGGTTTTTTCCTGATCTTTGTAACAGCCCCGCATTCTCAAATATCCCTACAGCAAAAAGGGCCGAACTCAAAAACCTCAAACCAGAAGCCAAAACTCGCTGCCCTAGCCAGTGTTTTTGCAGCTTCTACAACATGATCCTCTATTGCACTGTCTCAGTTTTTGGTGAGCGAACGGGGGGGTTGGGCAAAACTTTAATGCATAGCCTTTAGTTTGGCCAAGAAGCTTTTTGTCTGAATCACGGCGACGCGGCCTATCAATTCAGAAAAAGAGTCAGTACGAGATACTACGAGTACAGTTGGGTGTACCTGCTCGGTTCATCGCGTTTACTTGTGTGACTCAAACATTGACTGAACGTAACTAAACTGTGCCATACGGTGCCACTGCTTGATGCTTCCCCCACCTCTGGGACTGTGAGCCACAAGGCTCAGCAAACGAAAAGCGATCTTCCTTCGCGTGGCACAACTCTCTTGTGAGAAACTCACCTCTCTTGAAAATAATGTCAGCAAGTCAGCGAAACCAAGCGAAACTAAGCTTGGAAATTAAAACCGGAGCTCAGTCAAAGTCAGATCAACGGATATCAAAGGCCACCTCCCTGCCTCCTGTGTGGGTTGACGGCAGCGCCCGCGCAATGGCTGCGAGCAGCAGTGCGACTCGGCGTCAAGTGTCCCACTGAACCTGCGCTGGATCTTCCACTTCGCTGTAAACTTCTTGCAGCCAAACCAGTTGGATCAGTTGGGCTTTCCCGAGGCATTGCTTTGCTTTGGGTTTGAGTGGCATTGGATGGCAATGGATGACATGCATCTGAAAACCAACTCCGGGAAATCTAGAAGCTCAAGGTGAGCGAACCCTCAACCAAACTGATTGCGCAATATTGTGCATGGTTAATCCTGCCACTGCGCAGTGTTTGGATGTCTGCATTTGACCTTCCGACGCCCCCAAGCCGAAACCTTGAGATCGTGGTTGGTTCACAGGGCTCCTGATGCATCGGACTGGTGGGGTAGTGCGGGATTTCGCTGTGGTCAATACACCACCGTTTTTAAGGAACAAAAAGGCACTTGCGGCAAAACTGGAAGAAAAAACAAAAGGAACGGGAATAGTAACACCGCAATATCACGTCAAGGCCGCAATCCATCAATGATTGCCACTGACGAGCTGCCAGTAGCCATTTCTCAAGCCCGCCTTGCCATCCCAAGGTGGATCATATCCATGTCTGGAAGCGTAGCTACAAGTCCTCGGCAACTTCTGAAGCCCTAAACCCTTGGCCCCCCATAGTCTCAGACTATACCATTTGACCCAAGTGCCATCGAGTGCCCATGTTTACAAGGCACTCCGGCCCTGAAGACAGATGAAGTTTTTGCAGCGCCAGATGTATGAAGAGTATTGAAAAGTAAACTAGCCATGAACAGGCGCTAAATTCTGGCTCTGAGACTAGCATGCTTCAAGCGTGCCTTCTGTCCTCAAGATCACCCTGGAGCCGCAGCCCGCAAATTCCCGCAGCAACTAGCTGCAACTTGCCCTAGCCAAAGATGTCCAAGGCGCATCTGCTCGGTCCATAAATGAGGTGCTCTGGCAGCCCGATACAGTGCTTCCAGGTCAGATTCGATCAACGACAAGGAAGGCCGTGGAATCCTCAACAGGACGATCGGACGACTCAACATCTGCCATGCTGTGAGCGATGCAAGATGATGCGAGCATAATGGTAATGCACACGGATGAATGATGATAGGCCCTGTGACTCGGTGATATCTATAGATGCATTTCATTGCATTTCTAAAAGCTTTAGGGCATCATTTCATGGTCAGAAAAAGGAAGAGTATGATAAACCTTACCAATTACAGTCTCTCACTGGCTGACACAGCCGCGCAATCAAATACACAACGCGCACTCATGGCATGAATCTGCACAGACATTTCAGGCCTATAGAACTACAAAACAAATAAATGGAATAATTACAGCAAATGAATGTTACACAATAACTTAAAACAATTACCATAAGCACTTTGTGAACGCCCTGGTCACCTATCCTTGAAGAATCCAAAGTCCCCACTAAGCTTACGCAGCTACACGCAGGCTGAAGCCAAGAGGCTGCCCAGCAGGTGCTGGATCTAGTAGTGAGGGTCCTTCAGAGTCATGGATGTCATGGCAACATAACACAGATATACACAGATACCTGGACTTATAGATATGCATAGATCATTGGACGATCACAGATGATCACAGATGATCACAAATGATCACAGATGATCATAGCATCTCCCAAAACGCGTGACACAACCGTTATGAGGTCGTCGAATTCAAAACCAACACGCTGCATGATCAGCTGAGCAAGTCGTTGGGGCTAGAGGCGCTTAACGTGTTCCAATGTTGCGCTCGAGTTTCAGCCGTCCAATCCGTTGGCGTTACCCTGTGCCTGGAACGCGGGCGTCTGGAGCTGCCACGGTGCTTCTGGCGCCGAAAGCTGTCAGATCCTACCCAGGAGAACGGAGGCACAAACGGTTCTGTTTCGCAGTTCGGTTCTGCTCCTACTGGCCCTCCTATGCACAACGCTGTGGCAGCACAAACTGTCTCCGAAGAATCTGCTCTCACCCAGTTTTTTGACAATAAAGCATGTTGATGGCAAGGCCTCTGCATTGAAAAAGCACGCGCATGGAAGCTTGCATTTGCAGGCCCAATAGAAAAGGCATGTGCACTGCTAGAAGCCATGACTGACAAAAATCAACTGCAATCGCAGCTGTATATCCTTGAAACCTATCTACGTGCGGAAGGTATCAGGAGGTCACTGTCACTCCAAGTCTATACATAAAGGCCCCCCGTGGTGGAAGCAACAGCATTGCTCAAGATAAAACAAGGTTGAATGCACGCCAGCTTTGACAAAGGATCAGCAAAAAATCGAGTGAGCTATGCTGGGATTGGGGTCGGCGGACACCTTGGGTCGGCTGCCACCAGATCATGTGGAGGGAAAAAAACGGAACCCCAGCGTCTCTGCGCGAGAGATATAAAATCAAAATTCACTCCATCTGCGGGATAGTCTTGGATCATCTCCACCCAGAGTTCCAAGGAAACTCCCAGCTTCCGATAGCTTCCGTCAACTTCTGGGCTGGTGGATACCAGTGTGGATACCGGTGATGGTGCCTTAGCCATCCACCAGCCAGGCATTGATGCCCTTTGAAAGCGCCCCTCTGGGGCAAGGCACTCATCTGACTCGGATAGGCTGTAAGTTGGGATGGCTGGGATGGCTGGGCTTCTCTACCTTGAGGTCCCCAAGGCTATTGGACCTCTGGGGGCCTGGCATGAAGGAGGCATAGAAGGCATCCATGGGACCATTCTCGTATGAGGTGCCGAAGTATTTTTGGTACCATTCCAAAAACTCCTCAAAATCGATGCGGCCATCGCCGTTCTTGTCTGCCTCATTCCAGAAGCGTTGTAGCCTGGACTTGGGGAAGTCAGACTCACTGGAACAGCGCAAGAGTCGATACATCATCTTTTCAAACTCAAAGTGATCGATGTAGCCAGACTTGTCCAAGTCAAAGTCGTCAAACTTCACTTTCATCTTATCCAAATCCAAGCAAGAGCAATGGAACTTCTTTGCAAGATCCAGGGTCACGTGAGGGACCCCAGGTGTGACAGCAAAATGATTTCGCGTCTTGCAGGCCTCAACGCTGAAGATGTGCTCCCTGTACCAAACCAAGAGCTGCTCCGTGTCAACAGGTCCCTCTTCACCATGGCATTCCCTGTAGGCATTCACAACCCATTGCTCTTCCAGTTCCACGCCACAGATCCGATTCAAGCACTTTCGGAAAGCGGTGTATTCCATGCCACCATTGGGGAGGTGTTCCTCACTACGAAGCTCTTGAAGAACAGACTTCACTTCATGGAAGTCAAGATGCAGCTGACGCGAAAGCATCAGCGCCTCGCTTCTGATGTCCAAAGCTGGAAGGGTGCGACGACGGAGCAAGACTTTGGGATTCGGCAAACAACTCTCCGGCACCGACACGTCGACCTTGAAGGAACTGTTCGGGCTTGAGACTTCGGGGAGGGCTTGAGATGCCCCTGTGGGCTGTTGGTATGGCAGCAAAGGCATGGGTCTGGTTGACTTGGACAGGTTGGACTTTGCTTTTCTCAGTGACTTTGCTGCTGCACTTCGCCTTGCTGCCAAACCTGCCAGGCCAGGAGAATGGGCCAAGTCCTCATGTGGCATCCGTGGGGATACCGGCAGGTTCAGATGGAAGGTGGCGGTCATGTCATTGATTTCGCCATCAGTTCTCCGACGAAGCAGCTGGGCCTTTGGCATGGTGGAACCTCTGCGGTGGTCTATTGGTTTCGTTGCTCCCGCCGCGAAATGGCTGCAGAGTGAGGACAAAACAGTGGTACAAATGCAAACTGTGGAGTTGAAACAGTCGCTGAAAAATGTTTCTGGGAACATGCCAGCTACAGTTGCAGTTGGCCACCAGCACGTTGGTTTTGGCGATGGCGATGACCACCATATCCACCGCCAAAAAAAGAGATATGGAGAGCCAAGATGTCTCAAATTTTGCCAGGCCAAAAAAGGAGAGCTTGTCAAGTAGTCAATTTGAACTTGAACCATTCTGATTGCATATGATTGCTATACCTGCAATAAAGTTGGTTGTCTCGGTCAATTTGGGGCATCAGCGTGACTCATCCCCACCTCGAAGATGCTGCTTCGGGCAGCTGAAGAGATCTCGGAGGCGGTCCTCGATGATCCTGCCACGGGGGAAGCGACTCATTGGAGCTATGAGAAACCTCGGAGGAACTGAGCCCATCAGGTCCTTTGGTGCAATTTCCGCTGCCCAATCTCCAAGACATTCAACACAGATCGAGCAGCTAAAACAGCTAAAGCATATGGTGCTAAGCTGGTGCTACTACGTCTTATGCGTGTTCCTGAACGAAGCTACAGCAGGCTCTTCAAGAACATTTTTGTTTCTGTCTGCCTCCTTCGTGACGTCCGGGGAAGTCAGGACTATTACACCTACGAGCAGAACGTCCCAGGTGATAATCTCACTATCGAAGTCGCGGATGGTAAAAGTCATGGAATGGTCCTTCCATATCCTTCCATATCTCAAAGAAAGTTTTAGTCTTTTCACATGTTTCAGCACTCTCAAGGCTCGGTGCACGGGCACAGCAAACACGCAGTACGTGCTTGCCCACCTGCTTAGCCGTGGCGTGGATGCGGTTGCCTGAATGCATTTCCATGAGGAAAACAGTCGAAATGGCACATCCATGTGCCACACCCGCTGCCTGATTCTGCATAGTGTCCATGGATAGGGTGCCTCAAACAAGACAAAGTGTGTGCTTCAGAATCGTGGGCAACCTAACTGCAAGGCTTTCCTTCCAAAGTGTAAGTAAAAATGTCCCAGGTGCACGGCTGTCAAACAAACCCGGGAAAACACATGACCCTCACATGACCCTTCTCAACTTTATAGATTACTTGACATTGCCGCATTCATTGACGTTACCCTCACGGTTTAGACACGAGGTTGAAAAAATTCAAAAGTATGAGTCAGTATGAGTATATCAATATTAAGTAGACTTGCAGTAGTTCCCATGTCTGCCAAGTTGCTATAAGACGTGTTGCTCCAAGATTGTGGGCTTTTTTCCTTGGTAAACAACACCGGGGCGTATCAGGGGGCTGTCTGAGGATGAAACATGAAGCTGATTAAATCTCCATGCATTTTTCGAACGCATGGTGTGAAATCCATGCGATGAAACGACCTGATCTTTCTGGTCAAATTGTTTCCGAAGACTGTGGAGAACTGGCTCTACCTGAAGCGGTTTATGTGCTTCGTCTATTGAGATTCACCGAATAACATCCCCCAGCAAACCAGCTTGGCAAGTGCCGTTTGGATCAGTCAAAGCTCCAAAAACCGGAATCCCAAACTGAAGAATGCCGCAAAAAATCGTGTTCAAGTCGTGAAACATTCTCACAAGATCTCACCAGTTGCACTGATAATATTTGTCGAGACTTTGTCTTCGTGGGGATCTCTGAATTTCAGCGTTGTTGCGAAACTTCCATGACCAGGCGTGGCATGAAGCGTGCAACCAGGTGGCATAGCAGGTCGAAGCTGTGTGTGAAGGCTTCGGCGAAGGGAATGGCCTCACGTTCATAGCGCTAAGAAATTCCAAATGGCCCGGCACTTTCCAAACGAATGTGCTTCAATTGCCCATTGATTGCAAACAAACACACACACACACACAAGCACAGGATGTCAAAGAGAACCATGGTTAAAGATCGTTGCACAACATGCAATAGAAAGTCGGCTCTCCTCTTGACTTGAAAGAGGCCTGCAGTCATTGGACATTGCATTGAGAGATAAGTGTCCTCTGAATCTACGCTGGGCCAAGAGAAACAGCGGCACTGTTGCACTTGAACTGCTTTGAACCCGGCACTCGTCGGCAAATGTACTATCATGCAATCTCAAATTACATGTTGAGCCTGCAGCTTGTTGAAATTAGTATTTAAACAAAGACGTGGCACAACAAGTTTTGGGATGCAGTGAAAACAAGAAAATCGAACAAACAGCCGTAATCTGATGCGAAGAAAAACAACCCTGGCTCCAGAACCGACCAGATTTCTTTCAGAGAAGGAAGCATTCGCTCTTTTTCTGCTGCCATTCACGCAGGCTTGCTGTCGGTGCTGCCTCCCATAGCAAGATGTGAATGTCTCTGGCACATTCTGGCACTGTCCAAGGCGGTAACGCGATCAATCTCGTACATTGACCAATGGGATTATGGCTTTGTGAAGGTTTGAGGGTTTGGTGGTTAGATCTTGGACAGGTTTTGGTGGTTATTCATGAAAACTCCTTGAACCTGTCCAAGACGTTCCAAAGCTGCCCATACTGCATCCGAATGCATCTCATGCAACATCCGCCCCTCCCAAGGCCTTTGAAGAATCTTCGCCAAGTACAAAGTTGCCGAAACGTTGCCAAGCACCTGAGACTGCCGCAGTCTTCAATGAAGATAACTCTGCAAAATTGCACCCAATCAAAGATAATTACCAATATTACTATTCAAAAGCCACATGCCTACAAACACCCTGGCGAAGAAATTCTCCACCCCCCCTCGCCAGAGACTGCTCGACGTTATTGGCGCCGGATGCCGCCTCTAAAGCTTCCCAAAGTCCAACACGTACCAACCTGAGGATGCGAAAGGGTGCATCTTTCGTTTCAATGTCGCTTTGTTGCTGGGCTCATCGTCACGTGTCCTGCTAGAAGGGCGAAGTCAGAATATATCAGAATCAAAGCATGAACTCGCGCTTGAATGGTAGGAAATTCAAACAGCTGGCGACTGTCGGCAAACACCAACACATCGACAAACGGTCGGTGCAAACACTAATTAGTCACTCGTGACGATGTTCACAGCTTGCGATCCACTTTTGCTGCTGGGGGACGCAACTTCACACGGTCTCTTAGGTGTCTCAGGTGCTCTTCTTTGGAGCCACCCAGACTTGAACTGCTTGGTGTTTTCAGCTTCAAAGGATCTTTTCTCAAACTGATTGATCAACTTTGATCAACATTTATCATACCAAATAGGCATCAATGGAATACGATGGAATTTGCTGGAATATGATGAAATATGATGGAAAATGATGAAGTATCAGGTATCATGGAATTGAAAGTGCCAAGTCATAACTCGAAACCACCGACCAGTGAAGCATTAACTGCGACTGGCTCACACGAGTCTCAACAGCTGAGTAAAGCCTGGCAGCCACCGTGAAACGGGGGTTCATTCAAATCGCTTTTCACGCCACGTTGGCAACATGGTCTACCACGTGACATCTTGTACCAGCATTCTTCACCACCAAAAATTCGACTGCTACAAAATGATGGTACAAGCCAATACAAGTATCAGCTACTTTTTCCCAATCATCGATGCTCAAACATGGAATCAATTGAAATCCACAAATTGGACGGACCCCGTAACGCCCCATAAGCGAAGCATCCTTGGGACTCTGCCCCTTTGGATTTACTTGGCGGATGCCCGCCATGGAAGACCTCGCCTTTCTGCTTCGCAGCCATGCTGATGGTGGTGCCCGTCGGGGTTGCAAATTTGGCCTCAAAACTCTGTGGCACTTCCTGCTATTTCCTGCTTGGGCGATGCCTAGCGACCTTCATTATGACTGACCCATGTCGTGAAACATTTCAATGATTCAATGCAGTTCCTCTGAAATCTCTTCGGCTCATATGCAGGAAACATCAGGAAACCCAATCACAGCAATGGGTCACGGTTTGCAGTGTGGCCTGTTTCTGGCAAATTTGAGAATGAGGCCAAATGGCAACTAATTGCTCATAACTTAACACGACGTAAAGGACTCTGTTGGAAAATCGTGCTTGTCCAACCCAAAGCATGCAAATCAAGATCTGTAATGATGAGATCTATGGTGATCTTTCGCCGCTGGTCACTGACGAGTTGCATCTGACTTCGCCGCCAGCAGAGTTTTGAAAACATCTTCTTGACCGCCGAATGCTGCTACAACCTCGTGGTGGTCTCGTTGTTTTCTGAATCATGGAGGCTGCCGCTTCCCAAACAAAACCAAAATAAGCCATGGGATTTCAGGGGCATGATTCCTTGGTAAACGAATCCGCGCAAATAAATTTGCTACATATTCTTCCACCTGCGTACCTTCATTTGAGTTCCAGATTCAGCCTTAGCACCAAAGCACCCTCCAAAGAAAGTAGACGTATGTAGCTGTATGCAGTTGCGAAAGTTGTTCACAATCAAAGTGCAACAATATTACCTACTGATCTCACAGCAAGAACTCCACCAAACAAGTTGAGACAACATTGAACATGTTGTAAATGTTAAGACATCAGAATCTACAGCTTCGACCAGAGCTCTGGGTTCTCTTTGAATGATGTTGGATGACTATGAATGACTATCAACTAGCTATGTTAGATGCGAATCTATGATGGTGAATAGATGGAACCACCACAACAACACAATCACAATGGAACACAATGATGGCCACATATGAGCAAGGCTTCAAGGTTAAACTCCAAGAAACATAGAGTGGTGTCCAGCCTTCCTCATCGACTGCCTTCACATTGGCGCCCAGGCCGCATAGTGCTTGCACCACCTGAGCATCAAGACTGTCGCTGCCATGGATGATCTGAGCACAAATATAGGGGGTCACTGCACGATGGTCAACCGACAGCACCCAGTAGCATCTGCTGATCAAGGCACATCATTGTCACCACGGAAAGCAGCTACGTGCAAAGGTGTGAGGCCACTGTCATCGAGCCCATTCCTGAAGTGTGAGGCATTGCGATGCAATACGCGTCTGCATGAGTGCATCTGAGGATGAGCGGGTCTGAATCCGGCCTCAACTTTCGCAGCAATATTACTACATTATACTACATTGAACATCATTGAACTAGGGCCGGCTGAGTCTCTACCTCAAAATTTGATTTCGGACATGAACCATGGCTTGGTCATGGTTGTTGTGTGGACATCCCTGGTTGTTCATGGATCCGTACGGATCCCCGGACAGGATCGCCACGGCCAAGTTTCACATCGGCCTTTGCTCGACACAGCGGCGCAATCAGCTTGCGATGCCCCTCCGAACAGGCCACGTGCAGCGCTGCAATGAGCTCCTTGGCCTGGTCGGGGTTGGTTGGTTGCACCAACTATACTAACTGCTTGGTGGTTGAACCACCCCGCTTGGTTGGCGGTTTTTCACCACCCCGTCATGAAAAATATGAATCCACCAACGGTTGGTTAATATTGGGGAAAAAATGTTTGAAGCCACCATCTATATTTGTTTGTGAAATGTAATGCCGAAATATAATGAATAGAGTGAGATATGATGAAAATAGTGAAAATACTAGCAGAATGAAACATACTGGTCTTATGTGGTCTATGCATATCTAACTTACACTAGTCACTAGTCAATCTATAGCCATGTTATGAATCAAAATGTACGGAAAATGGAAAGGATATAGTGAAATATAGAGAATCAACATGCATTTCTTTCCAGCACCAGCAGCTACCAGAGTACCTGATCCCCAAAGCTGTCAAGATTGGCCAAGCCCCTGGGAAGCTTGGAATACTTTGGACGTCTTCAGGATATGTGGCACATAGCTATCAATGGAGAAATCGGCACAGCCAAGCACTATGCACCTGCTTGACCGCTTGACCTATGTCGAATCTATCAAATCTCCCTGCCTCTACGCCTTTGACCAACGTGCCTCAGGACACGTGTGGAGCTGGTTTATCGGTCATCTCTTTTCTATCATGATCGTTTGCAACCTTCGGTTGGTAGCTAACCAAAGTCTTATTTACTGTGGCCGAATCTGGATGACTTCAGCACTTCAAATGGACAAGCGGCTCACTTGTGGCAAATCGCCAGCCTGACGGGTTGGTACAGGTTGGCCGGATAGCGGCCAGGAGGTAGAGCAAATCAGCTTACATTTTCTATCCGAAGCCTGTAAAAGGTTGGATAGCGCTGAGTCATTGCCCTGAACTTGCGAAAGGAGCCCTATCCAATGGTGATCATCTAATGGCAGGTCCCAAATAGTGGTCAGCTAGTGCTTGCAAGTGACTGTCAATGTAAGGGATTTAAGGTCGATATGCCAAATGCCTATCCGTATCCTCGCCTGAGATTTGCGATCCAACGCACAGGAGACCACAACGTACTCTGCGTCAAATTGAAAATTCAACCGAACCCTCCCGCACACTTGGACAGCACCATGTCAAATCTGTTCGGCTAATCTCCCACTTTCAGCTAATCTCCCACTCATATTACATTTCCACTGTCGTCATATTACATATAGCGAAATTATTGCAATCTCAGCCAGTTTAATCCCTGCCTTAGTCTTGCACTAAAACAAAAATCATATTAACACATATGCACACACAAATGTACTGCATCTTGATGCATACAGCTACAAATGTGTGAAGTATTGTGAAGTCACGTAATGCCACTTAGATCTCTCAAGTTGGAACTCTGTGGCACTGCGCCTTGGCAGCATCTAGAAGGGTCTTAGGCCTGGCACGCTCAGCTCAGTGGATGGCTGCCAGGGGCCCCACACCGCTGAGCTTCACACCTTGCAGAACTGCCTCAGCCGCTGGAGACTCATAGGGACCCATGGTATGTTACATGCCCTGGCAGTTGATTTCCCATGATGTCCCAGTGCTGAGACTTAACTAATGATCATCAAATCATCAAACCAACAAAGTGCACCAAATCAAAGCGGTAGGGAATATGAACTTGTTTTTCAGATCACCAAAATGACACTTCTGAAGATCTGGGCGTGACAGCCTACAACACCCTCACAAAAGATTGCTGGAATGCAAAAACCATACACTGTACACTCATACCAACGAATGGTAAGGGGAACATGCGCAGATCCGCAGTTTGTTGCCATCTGTAGGCGCATGTTGATACATGAGGTCCATTGCGTTGGGAATTCCATGGAATTCCATGCCAAACTCACCTAACGAAAGCACCAAAATTGTCTACTCCCTGCCTGAACTTGAACTGTCAGAATCGGAATTGCTGCTGGAAGACGCTTGAGCCTTGCAGGTCGGGGACGAAGGGCATTTCAGGGGTGAGCTGGCGTGCTTCTCTCCTTGAAATTGAGAACCAACTAGTCATAAACTGAGTAATAAACCACCCCTGCCCTGCCCTTTCAAGTGGCCATCCTCTGGCCGGTGCCAACAACAACCCAATTGGAATCACAGTAAGGAGAATTTCCTTGTTGAATCAGCTCATGATGCATCTTCATCACACGTGACATCAAGACTCATCAAGAGGCATGAGTCAAAACCACACAATTCTTAAAAAGACTGGTTGGTGGTTTCAACCCTTTTGAGAAATATGAGTCAACCGGCCATTTCTTAATACTGCGGTTACTAAGGAACACCGAAAATGTTTGATACATTTTGATACCAGTAGTATTGATACTAGGGTTGATGCATGTTGATCCCAGTGTTCAACCAACCACCAGCCAGACTATGTTGGGGGCGCAAGACGTATCAAGGTGTTCACCATGATCCAGGTCCACGTGCTATCCCCACAGGTCTCACCTTGGGCGGAGGCGGCTTCCTGTGACACAACCAGGTGTCCCCCGGTCAGGGGTCCACAAGATATACATCTATACACCAGGATACACCCGGGGTATACATTCATACATCTATCTATACACCACATTCATTGCAGGTACTTCCTCGCCGGAGAGAAACTTACATACACAGCGACAAAATTCAAAACATGTCAACACAATTTTGATAGAAACATGTCGAAAAAACACATGCGTTGGTGAAAAGACCCGAGTGGAATCCACAACTGGTACAGTACTGAGGCCATGGTAGAGAGCATCTCGATATGGGACAAAAATCGTAGGATGGCGGCTGATCTTTGGGAAATCCCTGCTTTCAGTGACGCTTGACTTTGAAATCCAGAAATCCTTCGAACTTCCACTCAAAACAGGACTCCTACAAGCTATGCCACACCACAGGTCCTTAGGGCATCGGAAGCCATGAAGGATTTCTTCACCTCGGCAGGGCACTCCCATGGGTCCCATATGGCCCCATGGGCACCCCATGGCACTGCTTCCAAGGCACCACAATCTTCACCTGCACAACGAATCACAACGACATCAGCATCGCAAGTCTCAAACGTTCACTGCTGATCGACTCGTCAGACTCGTCGCGTCCCTTTTGCCATGATGCTTTGGTCAAAGCAAGGGTGCCCATCTGTTGAAGAGTGGACATGTGCCCGCTCTAAACAAAACATCCTACATCATCCTACTAGCCTCGGTCAAGGACATTCTGTTCGTCGATTCGACCAGCACAATGTCTCAGGATCATTTCGTATAAAATTAACTGGTATTTGATCTAAATTGTGTATCATTTGGCAGTGCCGTCGCAAACACAATAAAGCCAAAGCTGCCTAAAATCTTCAAATATCTTAACTCTATTCTACCTGTTGTTATGAAAACCTCCTACGAAGTGTGTTCAAGGTGATACTTCTGACATCTTGTGACATACATTGACATAATGAATTGAGACGGCACTGCCAGCGCTAACGTCAGAAACCGAAGTTGATCAGGGCGATTTGCTCTCTGAAGTGCGACGCTTGGCACATGCCCTGACAAGGCGTTGGACAGCCCAGAGCACACAACCTGCGCAGGCTGAGTCAAGGTGCTGTGGAAGCTAGGCGAAGGATTTTCAGGATTTCTCCTGCCTCCGTGCAGCAGCCCGCTGAGATTGAAAAAGCCCTGCAAAGGCGCTGACGTAGCTTCAAGAGGACAAAATAGGGGAAACATGGAAAAACATCAAAGAGTAGACTCTGTCCATGATCTTACCTTCTAAGCGTGAAAATGCCATCATGAGGGTGACCAGTATCCGCACTCTCTTGGTGCGGCTGACGGCCTTGAAGCATTCTGCACCCACGCAGTTGCTCGACGGTACGCAAGCCCAGTTAAAGAGCATGAAAGTGGCCTTGAAACCAAAAATTCCAATTCAATGCAGTTGAATGCCAGGCATGGCGCCAAACTGGCATCTTGGTGCATAAGCATTATGTGATCACCAAAATGCATGCACTGCCATGAGGCACCGTCAGGATCTGGTAAAGAAAGCCGAAGGCAGTGCCCAAGTCCTGGTCGGCAGATTCCATGGAAGGCATATTTTGAAGATTTTTGAAGATCCCGAGGCGACCCTTTGTGGCACAACACTGCGAACTTAATTTGCTCCTTCATCCCGTCCAAGTGAACAAAAGGAGAACTGCAAACCAAACTGTTTCAACTGTGAAATCCCAATTTTCTCAGAGGTTACAATGGCACGTGTCCACCGTCCTCGCCGCTGAAGCTGGCGCGTAGAGCCACTGCAGCCAGGCAAAGCACGCCCCCATAGCCCAAGGATTGCAACCTGGTGGAGCCAGGAGCCAAGGCAACCCGCAAGAGTCGAAGTATCACTGGTTCATTGCAAAGTTCATCATGGTTCATCAACGGTTCATCCACTGGTTGACCATGCCATGGCATGATGGATGATGATGACGCCAAGATGCCGCATCGCCAACTCGAAGAACATCCGCTGATCAACTGAGCTCCACGTGCTTCCAACAGACTGGTCGACTTTTAAGTAATGCAGGTGGTCATGAACCGATTCAGTGATGGTTCAGAACCGATCCAGCGATACTGACTGGAAGTGCAAATCTGTCAAACTTCAATACGTGCAAAATGTGGTCGGCATGAAGGAAAGGAAGTAATGTGGCCAAGATACTGCACAGCAAGAGAAACGAGCCAGCAAATAGACCTGTGCAAAGACTGCATGGTGGATGCAGTCTAAGATATAGGCAATCATGGCCCAACCAGATTCCCCCTCACCTTTCCAATCTACTGCACTATGCCTCTGCCCCCTTGCCCTTGATGATTCGAACGCAAAACACGAAACGCCGGTTGCATCGTGAATGCATGCATGAAGTCTTCTCTGTCATCAGCGATTGCAATCACACATCACACGCAAATCATGAGGTTTTGATATATCACATGTCCATGCGTGTGGGTATACATAATGTGTAGCAGTGAAAATTGCCTTAATTTTATCACATGCTGCTATTCAAGCTAAGATGCATCTATCTACCGATGGGCCGTGCTATCACATATGAGCTACAAATACTTTATCAAAATCTATCATATTCTATTATCAACTGATATTGAGCATCATCTATAACAACAATAATCTAGTAATGGAATTCATTAAAAACTGAGCACTTTCTTCGCATATCTTCGGACCCAGCGCCTAGGCTCGCCGTAAAGCCCAGCTCCAAGCCGACGAGACCTGACACGGTGCCGCGGTGCAAGGGGTCTACCAGCAGCTACCGGCAGCGCGGAACTGAGACGCTGCCCAACCAACTGAGTGCACCCAAACCAACTCCGATTCGCGTGAATACCTTCTGCCCTGCTATCTCAACAGTCAAATCTGTTTATCTCTCCCGTATCACTCAACAAGTGTCAGTACCTGCAAACTTATAAATTCACAACTAATATGCTACATCATTTTATAACTATACTTCTATCATTACTTCATACGGCCTCTATCTACTTCACCTTTCGAAGGATTGCACCTGCCTTCCAACCGCGACTCCGGCCTCGGCCTTTCGGCACCCAGTCTCCCAGCAGACCAAAGATCACGCGGCCCAGGGCTGAGAAAAGGCCCACAGACAAACCAATGCGCGTCTGCGCCTCGCACGGGTAAGAAACCATGAGCAAGACCGGGATCTGAAGCATTTTTAGCGTTTTTTGCCCGTAAACCTTAGTATTTCATCCATCCCAGTCTAACTTCATGAGGAATCCTTCTCCAAACCAGTGTGTAGAAAACCTCAAGCCACTAAATCGCACTCCAGCCCCTCCTCGGCTGACAGCCCAAGACTGGTAGCGCATACTGGCCAGTTTCCCAGCCAGGCGAAGCAATAAGCAATGGGAATTAAGTAGATTGCCGCCAGCCAGGGGAAGTCCTCAAAAGCATGCCGATGTCTCTTTCAAACGCATGGCTGTGCACATGCACAAGAAGCGCCACAAAACCAGAATTCTCAAGGCAGTCATAGGCAGTCCTTGTTCTTCAGAATTCCAAAGATCCTGAAAGTCACAGCAGCACCAATCGAGCAAGTTGTGGTGTCATCAATTGCCAACGTTTCTTCTTTCAGATACTTGGCAGCTGGCCTTCCCGTGGTAGAGTTACTTTGACTCTTGGGGCTATCTTCAATGCCTCGGTGGTGGATGAACCTCCCCTGATGTGTTCTTTGGGCAGATATCTGCACCAAATTCAATGTCTGAAAAGACTGGAAACATCCCTGGAAACTGCGAAAGCATGTCACTGTCACAACTTCCCAAACACATGGAGAAGATAACTGTGTCTGCGCAGCTTCAACAACCAAAAGTTCTGCAAACACACCAACACCAAGCAGCTTGATTTAGCATCTTTCCCTTCATTTTCTTCCACTTCAGCCAGCGCGGTTTTCCACGATTGGGAACGGAAGATTGCAAAGCCTTCACAAAAGCTGAGTGGCACAGCACTAAATGAAGCCATGGCACTGGCAGAGCGTGGGAACTGTCCTATCTTCCTCTGGTCTGCAGTAAGGTGAACCTATGAACCATGACAAACACAGCCCGAATACTAAACTAAGGCCAAAAGATGCCAAAAAGGCATAGGAAATAAATTCATACCAAAAACAAATAAAAGAATACTGCGAAAGTTAGCCCTCAACGTCAGTCTACCCTGAAACAACCATGGCTTAAAAGAACATTTGGGTGCATGTGCAGCAAGCAGAAACAGTTGACTTTAAGACTTGGTTTCACTCGTAATCTCTCTCTCTCTCTTGCTGGGCGTGGCGGTCTGCCTCACAGAGGAGCCCGAAACGCACAAGACCCCGGCGCTGGTGCTGGTGCTCATTTGACAAGAGATTTCAAACCAAATTATCAGCAGCTTGGATGCCAATTACAAATCAGCCATCTGTTCAATTTATCCTGAAAGACTTGGTTTGACTAATGCTTTCATGCCAGCTTTACAAATGATTTCGCACGCCTGAACAGGCTTCCGGTACAAATTCCCAACACAACTCAACTCGTTAGGCTAAGCCCCTTCAATTCAACCACCACTCAATTCAACGCAAAAGAGCGGGGATTCTATGGATTTGTTTGCTCCTGTCTGCTACAGGTTCTCTGCTGAAATGCTTCAGGATCTATTCTTCAGATATGGGGTCTTCATGGATCTTCCATGCATTCTCAGTTGAAATATGTTGTAATTATCAGTAATTATGAGAAATTTCAATGATAATTACTGATAATTACAATGATAATTAATTATCTCCATGTTTTCCTTTCCTCGACTTTTTCCTTTGCAATGTTTTGCCCCTCCCCCACTCTTGCCAAAGGTAGCTCTAAGACTCTAAGAAGGCCTTGACCGCCAAACAAGCTGTTTGGCACAACACGCAATGCGCTCGCTTCTCAAATAAATTTCCCGCAGAAATATGTGGATGACATGTGTATGACTTCTTGTGAAAAGTCGTTGTGCACAAATACCAAATTCAAACCATTTTTATCAAAAATCACTTGAAGGCTAAATCACTGCCGGCATTACTTTTCAGTGTAATTTTGTTTGCAGTCAGCTATGTTTAAAATCAGCTCAGCGTTAACTAAACGTCCCCAAACCTAACACCCACGTCTGGGTCATTCTTGGGTAAGTCAACCACCCGCTAAAGTCGGTTGAAAGCAAGGTGGTTGAAATACATGATGCAAAAGCACAAACATTGTGGTTTAAAGTGGTTAAAATTGTTGACTTCAGGACTCTCGCTTGGCAAAGCTGTGAAAACCGAGCGCCGCTCTGGGCCCTCCGACACAATCTGAAAAAAATACCACATCGCTTGAAGCAAAGATGTGTCACCCTCTTAACTTGTGGCCAGGTAACCCATGAGTGCCGAGCAAATGCTGTACACAATCTGGTAGTTAATGAATCGAAAGGGCGCACCACCTCAGATCGTACCCATGGCACTGAGAATCCATAGGCTTCCAAACACTGGCATGAAGATACTTCCATATTCTTATGTACAAGATTAATCAAGTTTCTTTATCGACTCTATCACATTTAAAGCATCCATTTATGACCTTCATCATCCTTCATCTATTACATTTATTATATTTCATCTTCTGATTGTGGCCGCTTGAATCAAGAATCCAGGAAACACTGCCTTCAGTGCAAGCAGCCAGCATGGTGGCATCCTGATCTTCGTGGCCAAGCGGCGGCACCACTTCGCATGCACCGCTGTGTGGAGACTGATGCCCAAGGCGGCCCTCAACCGAGGCAATCAAGAGCTGCCAAGAATTAGGCATCAGTGAACCATTACTTGACTATCAACCACCACTTCACCAGTTGATTCATCAACCGATTAGTTGATTAGTGAACTGGTTAACCTGACTATCAACCACCACTTCACCAGTTGATTCATCAACCGATTAGTTGATTAGTGAACTGGTTAACCTGACTATCAACCACCACTTAACCAGTTGATTCCTCAACCCATTAGTTGATTAGTGAACTGATTCACCTGACTATCAACCACCACTTCACCAGTTGATTCGTCAACCGATTAGTTGATTAGTTAACTGGTTAACCATCACTCACTATCAAATAAGCAGTTCATCAGTTGACCATCAACCAGTAGTGACGTGTACGGGTAATAACTAGCACTGATCATACCAGTGTTGACGATGAACAGCTGTATCATTCTAAGGATCATCTGAGGAAACACGGGTGCAATCGAAGAAGTAGCGATGACAGGAAATACTTACCATGAGTGTAAGACTACAAATGGAAATCACAACAACCCTTCTGGATTTGCAGTCATGGGTGACCAATGCTGGACTTATCACCATTGGTGCTTCTGAAACACATTGACCAGTTCCACCACCATCCTCAACATCCTCAACCTTGCAGCAAAGGGTCGAGCATAAAACGCAAGCTGCCGCTTTTCCAGAATGTTTCGACGGAACCACGCGCACGGCTGCCAACAGGCCGACCTACAGCAAATAATTTCGACTAAACAAAAGAAGATCATTGGATCAATCTAGATGGATCTTATATGACGAGAAAAGTAAATTCACCATGGGCTGCCCGTCAGAGGTATGATCATATTTCCAATAGAATGAGACCAAAGGCTGCCAAGATGCGGTGTTCAGCAGAGTTGCTCCGAAGCCAAACAGCAAGTAGCCGGCACTTGCAGCAAGCAGCCTCAGGGATTCAGCTTGATTACATTGGCCTGTCTTTGAACACCTTAAACCGAGTACCCGAAAGATGCATGAGTTCCCTGAAAACGCCTGAAAAGGATCCCCTATCCTCAAAAGCAAGAACAAGTCAGAACATGTTTTTTCTTGCTGCTTCTTGGCTGCTTTGACTCGATCCAAGTCAGTCTTTAGTAGCAGACTCAGCCTGCGACGCGGATGCACCATAGCTTCCCAGCACCAACGCTGCCGTGCCCAGACCGAAGGCACTCATAGTGCCACCCAACAGGGTCGACCTGGGCATGGCCAGCGGAGACCCATGACATCTCTGCTGTCGACTCTGGGGCTGACGCCATGCTGGCCCAAGGGCATCGAAGCAAAGTCCCGCAGGCGCTGACAGAAAGCAGGCACCCCAACTGGCAGCAGCATAGAGTTTGTTTGCATCGCCTAGCACAGTGATGCGGCTGAGGCGGTCAGACAGAAATTTGCATTGGAGAAATGTTGGATGTTGGACACAGATTGGACACATACGGACACATGTTGGACACAATAGTGGACACATAGTGGACACAGGTTGGACACATGGTCATGGTGCATGTTGGGTGCTGTTTGAACCTCCCCTGTCTGACAGCGCCTGGGTCTAAAAGCTCCGAGCCATAAACTCCAAAAATCAGCAGCATCGTGTATTGGGCGGCCAGGATGCAGCAAATACCTGGCTGGCCCATGTCAGGCCGGCCGCGTTGACAGAGGAAACCGTGAGGAATGATTTACATGATATACAGACAAGGGTTCAGGTCTGTGCCAATGGAAACTGACATCAGCCCAACCCAACAAACAAGCAAACAAACCAGGGTGACATCTTCTTGCAGTTCAGGTACCAATGATTTGAACTCGTGACATTGCCAATGCATAGTTCTTCCTTGGAACACAATCTGCCCCAGGGCGGCCTGGGTATTGGCTGATATGTCAGGCAACCGCGAGTTTGAACAAACCAAGGTTTCTGCAGAATCTATTTCTGCCTAAAGGCATTCAAAAGCGAACACCAACACATTTCCACGGTGACAAGGATTAGTGTATACCAAGGGTTTCTCCTGCAGAGAGGGGCTACACAAGCCTCGAATTGTCTTAGTGACTTAGTGGATGTCTCTGGCCCATTCTGGTCCTTCAATGACCTCACCACAAAACTGGGGTTCTAAGCAACGCTCCCCAGTAGCGACCCCTTGATCTGCAGCCACAGGAACGAGCTTGGAGATATCTGGGCTGTTGCCCTTGCCGAAGTCCTGATGGCCAAATGCCAGGTGCACAGCCACAATTCGATTGATACCACGTGCACAGCGTGTCGTAAGTATTGCCAAGGTGATCACACGAACACTGATGCAACATGATGCAAACCAATTGTTTGACAGGCGTGCCGGTGTCCAAGTTCCACCGCATGGCATAAAGACATAGAAAACCCATGGGAGAGTAGTCGCTTGCTTAGCACGTTGGACTGTTTCACTGATTGAATGCACATGCATCAAAGTGTTCACTTCTCCCTCATCGATGGACTGATCGTTCAATATAGCAACGACATCAAATAGAATATGGTGCCACATCAGTCGATTTGCTTTCAAGGAGCAAGCGCTCTGCTATTGCATAAACCTTGTAGTATTATTACCGTATGATTATATGTATGATTGCTCCGGGGTACAGCAATCAACCAAGAATAGCTGGCTGTTAGCTACAAGAGCCCATAGCAGCTGGCCGTTAGCCCTTACCAACATGGACCAACTATCTTCGAAAGCAGCTGATAGCTGGTGGTTGGATGTGTTTGGTTCCTTGGTAAAGCTATAGCATGCTATATAGCTATTGCAGCTCCCTCTCGTGTCTCAACTGCAACAATAAGTTATGAACGGTAACATGCAATAGTACATACAATAATTTACCATGGCACTTGCTGTCACTCCATCCCTCTTCCCAGCGCCGTCATCATCCACCTTCTGCAATGCAAAGCGCTGAGAGCACCCCCAGTCAGCAAAAGACTATACCAAAGGTAGTGTCGCGGACCCTGCAACCAACGATGGAAAAATCGAAAAACTTTTCAAAAACATGCTTTTCACTGGTAGAGTTGCTCCCACTCCTCCCACTCACCATGCAAAATTGTCATCAAAAACCAATGAAAACAAACACACGCGGACCTCGCTCTGCAGCGATCGAATTCCATCTTTGGAAAGGGTCACCTTTTCTCGAGTCCCCAGGCCTACAACGCGGGCGGTTCAAAACTCCATGTCATGGCAAGGATGGACCGTTGGACCTGTTTAGATGGCTGTGGGATGGAGTCTGGGGCAGGACCTATAAGACAGACATGATGTCGGGAAAGTCCGGCTAGCAATATCCTGACGGACTCTCCACACCTGCCGACGTGGTGGAAGTGTGCGTCATGGTCGAAAAGCCATCTCCTGGGAATTGGGCAACCTCTGTGATTGTCAGGGCGTAAGGGCATGGACTGAGGCTATCTGAGGCTTTCTGATGCTCCTCCATAGTTCAAACACAGCACGCAAAGCACCACGGGCAGCTGCAGCACTCGCTTTGAGCGGGCACCATTCGTTGGCATTGCTTTCAGCTCTGGGGAGAGATGGGAACAAAGGAAAAGAACCAGAAAGGTTGCCGATTTCACAAGTGCTCAAGTAGATTCCCTGAGTTTTGGTCATTTGACATGGGAAATTCTCTGGGAAAAACTGCTTTAGTGCTGTGAGGGATCGGTGAACCCGCCCGCGCAATGTTTGATACTGCCACTTTTTTGAGAAAATCAAGCTTGCACACTGCATCCTCGAACAACACCTGCCTCTCTTGAACCAACCAGGCAATGACATGGCGGTGTTCATTGCATTCCCTGATCATTCACACAGTTCCATCAAGAATCGTGTTATTCAAAACCCACGCTCAGGGCAAAATGCTGGCCATGCGTTCACCTTCCCGACTTCAGCTGCAGCTTCGTTCCACATGTCCAACAGTGAAACCAGCGCATACGCCACATGCAATGGCCAGCTGCCTAGGTCGCAGCTTGCGACCCACCAAAGGCTCCCAAGCAGCGGCCCTGGGTCTCCCCAGCGCTCCCAGGACTGCCTTAATCGTGGGATTCTGCAGGCCCTTCTCAGAGGTTTCCAAGGGCAGATCTCCTTCGAAGCCTCAGCGTCTTGTAGGGCTTGGCTAAGCGTCTCTCCCCACGTTACGCCCGATATGCCAACTGTTAGCATGTTCAAGTGACGATGTGCACCACACTTCACCACTGCGCCCATATTCTGACTCGATTTGCTCCGACTTCACCTGTTGAGACATCCCTAGGAGTCACTACACCATTCCGCTGTGCCCAGGGTCCTGCGACTACAGCTCGGGATGCAGGCAGCACTGCCTCAAAGGTATTCAGCTCTGATTCTCAGCAGCTTCATCTGCCCACATTCAGATGCAGATTGCCCTGAGCCCCGGGAGAACCGCCGCGCACGCCCTGCCTGTCCGAGCTTCTGCTCCCCCTGCACGGTGAAGCGCAAGGTGTCACCTTCATCGCCAGGTCGGCAACGCTGGGCACTGGGCCATGTCCATGGGCATCTCATGGCATCTGCTTCTATCTCTACCGTGATCCCCCGATCTCCCCAGTCCCCCCACCAAGGCCCCACAGAAATCCACAGAACATAAACACATCTGAGTTGCTATGTGACATCTGCAGCTCTCCCGTGTGATTCCAGACCTTAGCTGCGGTATTGGGATCACAGAATGTGGAAATGAGGCATTGGAAATGATTTCGAAATGGTCATTACAAAACTTTTGAGTGATCAGCTAGGCACTCACATGTCCACGTGAGGCTGTCATTGAAGGATTGGGCAAAGGGCACTACAGGGAGCTCATTGAGTGCAATGCTGGATCCTTGGCAGCTTGGATGCTCTTGGTTTCCAACCTCGCCCCCCAGACCCCAGGCAACGAGACTGGATGGCACCCTGTATCCTGTGGCAGCTACAGCTACGGGAACCGTGCATGACAAAAACCATCACTACACCTCGAAAGGTCCAAGTGTAACATCACAGTTTATTTTTTCAAAGATACTCAAAGAAATCAAACTATGACAACTTCCATTGATCGATCCATCTATCCGTCCATCTCGATCTACCTGATCTACCTGTTTTGTCTCTTCTCCTATCATCTACCAATGTCCACATGGTTGTCCCTATCATTGTCCCTATCAGTGTCCCTGTTAGATCTGTCCACCTCTACTCGTATCCTCCTGATCCAGAGACTGCCAAAGCCCTACGATGCCTTCTTGCCAGGGACCTCGACGATGCCTTAGCTGAACGGCGTCAACGCGCACGACGCCCACAACCGGTGCGTCGGTTGTTGGGCAAGTTGGTGAACAACAACACAGAGCAACATAGCTATCAGTAGCTATAATCGGAGATGTGAACTAACAATAATCAACAATAAGCAACAACAACAACAACAACAACAACAACAACAACAACAACAACAACAACAACATGCAGAGCCATCAACACCCGCTACCTTTTCCTGGGACACACCCAGAAACTTGATTGAAACTTGCCTATGGTTGCCTTGCCTCTGCCACAGCTAAGCATGGCCAGGACACATGAAAGGCCGCTGCCACTGCTGGGCTTCCACTTGGCCTCTCGCAAGCCCCAGCCAGAGAGGACCGAGACCTGGCCACGCACTGAACTGGGCAGGTCTAACGTCAGCACCAGCACTGCCAGCCGTGGCCAGCCATGGCCAGCCTCCAAGACGTACATCAGCATGGCCATCTTGGCGATGAAGCTTCCTCTCATGCCCTGCGATTCCGCATACCTTCCAGCAAACTTGAAGCTTTCGCCATGAATTACAACAATGACCGTCACATATAACACCAAAAATCAATTTTTGAACAGAAAACCTACCCTCTGGGAAACTAGGGTGGCAGCAAAAATCACCATTTCCAATGGGTAAAAAGTCTATAGTGCTGGACTTTCGATTTCAAGGTTGGCTTGCTGGGAAGTAAACATTGAAGATCCATGAAAGACCCAGTGTGAAAATGTGCGAGAAAAAAAGATTCGGATTGATCCGATCTTCAAACCCCCGAGCCGTCCCAAACCCCATATTATCTTTCCGTCTTGTCACTCAGAAAGCTCTGCAACCTTCTGCTGTGTCAACTTCAGCTCGTCTTCGCCTCAAAACAACGGCTGATGCTGATGCTCATGCAGCTTAGGATTAAAAACACGATGAAGAGACTCAAAACATCTTTCAACCATTTTCCAAAGGTAATCAAACATCAACAAGTTAAGCATATGCTTAATATATATGTTAAGCATAGTTAAGGTTCAACTTTCAAGCTGAGAAGGTCCAAGTTCACTCCCTCGAAGCATCTCAGCTGAGCCGCGCTGAGCCATGACCACCTGCAGCCGTTGCAAGGCTGCGATGACGAAGCGCGGCGCATCTTCGGGTCGCAGGTGGCTGCTGGAGAGCGCCTGGTGCAGCGGTGATCTCCAGGCACGACTCGCCACGGCACGGCGCCAAGATCTGCCAAGGCACAGGGTCCGGTGAGTTGATTTGGTTCAGAAAATCGGCAAAGACCAGTGGGATGCCCCGTAGCAAGTCTTCACGCTTCTTGAACTCCGCCTGTGGGGTGGCGTAAAGTGATGTGCTGAGCAGCTGTGTGTGGAAAGTTTGGATGACATAATCCTCAGTCTACATGCAGGAATCATCAGGAATCCATGATGATCGCGTTGGACAGCTGGTCATGTACATCGAATTTATCCATGGGCCTCTGCCTACAGTGCCCTAAGGGAAGCCCGCAGCCAGCACCTGCCAGTTTGCCAGCTGCTCATGGGCAAATGCCAGCTCCTGTCATGGCCCCACCAAGAAGCAGATTTCATGCCACCACGGTGACCCAACCCACATCTTTACTCGAAGATCCAAGGTTTCTCCATGGGAAGCGCAGTGGGAAGCGCTCCTCCTCCAAGCGTTCAGCCTCTGTGGCCAGCAATTCTGCTGCAGTCAGCTCTGGCGCAGACTCGCGCAGCCTGAGCTTCTCCTGGGGGCAAACAGCATCTCGGGGCTCAAAAAATGGGGTGCCAAAGCCGTACCCGCATGTAGCTGCACACCTTCCAACCATTGAAGTTTAGCAGTAAGAAACACAATTGGTAAATTTATGTAAATTTGACTCATGATTCGGATGAACATCCTGAAATGTTCAAGGATGTTCAAGGGATTTCCACTGATTTCCCCACGACATGCAGCATCCCGATGCCTGCCTCTGTCTGAGCCAATGTCTCCTTAAGCGCCGACAACTCAGCCACTTTCCTTAGGGGCGGTGCCAACTGGCACTTTTTGACCCTTGATTTCCTTCAGACTCAGTGAGGCAAGAATTACATAGTTACTCGCAGATCAACGAGCTTCCAAGTGATGAACATTTACTCACTGAACATGCTGAAGTCTCAGAAACTCCGCGTACATCTGCAGGTTGCCTTCATCAGCTTGGACTAGTTTTACCGTCTTACCATGTCTTACCGTCTTACCATGTACCTTGAGATTGTGTGATCGCAGAAGAAGATGGACGAGGACATCCACCATCGCCAGGGGTCGCATTGAGCTCTTGTCGCAAACCATGGTTTTCTGCTTCGAGTTCGGGTACTCGGCGGAGTCGAATTTCACTCTGCCTCACGAACAGAGCATCTCGCCCCTCCCGAAATGACAGGGACCTCCAACGTGGCGGTTGGTCAAACCCCGGCCACCCCGGCCACCCTGGCCACCCTGGTCATTCCTGGTCAACATCAAAAACTGAACAAAATAGAACTTACCAGGATGCTGACCTAAAAGTCTTCAGTTGGTGGGTGCTGACATGTGCTGACCCACAAACAAATATAGTGACCAGCGGAATCCCCTCAACCAACTTATTCGCAGGACAGGGAACTTCTATTCAATGAGTTCTCAAGAAACATCCGAAAAAACAAGGAATCCCGCTAGTCTCATAGAAAGTCCAGCCACACAGCTATCATTTCAATTCATTTCACCCTGTCACCACACGTCACCACACGTCACCACTGCTCCCGCGCCTCTGCTTCTCCATGAGGTCCACCAGCTGAGCACCAGCTCGTGTTCCGGCCAGTTGCAGCTCACCTCTCCACGCTGAGGTCGGCCCATCACCATCGCAACGTGTCGTGATGTGGTCTGAAGACTGGAGAATTTGGAAGGGGATCGAAGGATATGGTGGGAAGAAAGGGGAAGAAGATGGAAGAAGTTTCAAAAAACATGTGAGTGAGGTGAGTCGCTTTGGAGAAAATGATATCCTCAAATGACTTTGCCAAATTGTCCCTCTCCCAACACAAACACCTCCCCCTTCGGGGCGGAACTGATCCATGAAACTCTGCCAGGTGGCGGATCACGGTGTCCTTCGCCTCCATGTCGTTTCTGGCTTTGTCGAGTTCCTCCGCCAAGACGACCTCGAAGCTGAACAAGGACAGCAGTCACAGCTTCAAAATCTTAAAGTCAATGAATTGTCAATGAATAACAGAAACTGCTTAAATGAGTAGCGAAATTGAATTGCTTTATCACACTGCCGTGACCTAACCTGTGAAAGGACTTCACCATGCTTGACTTCACCTATACCTGGCAAAATTGCTCGCTTCCGCCGATTCATGTTTCAACCACAGTGTTGCAACAAAGATTGTTACAAAAAAAGTATCGGTATCTGTTTTTGATGTTTTTTGGGTCGTGGATACTTGGTAATGCAGCTATGAAGGTCGTGTTGTTCTCAAAGCCGTCCAAAGACTACTGGCAGCGCCCAATCCACAAGCACCACATGGCATCACTGCAAAAGTATGTCAGATCATTGTGCCAAGGAGGGACCTAGTGTATCACATTTGGATTGCACCTCCGCACCCTAATTGATTGAATTGCATTGACCCGAATGGCAGGATAGCGTGCATCCACAATGAAAGTACCCACAAAATTGCCAGTGTTCCAACCCAAAAATCCCACGACTGGGGGCATCTAGTAATTCTAGTATGGGCAACATTGGGCAACGTCATTTCCGATACTGAGCTCGCATCGCCCCTAACCGTCAGCCAAAATGCGGAAGATGGGATGCCCTCCTGATGTTGAGTCTGAAAACGTAGGCGAACCAACTCCTCCTGCAATTTTTGAGGCATGGCTTGCACACCTGCTGGATGCACTGCACCTAGCCTCCAAATGCTTTCGGGTACATAGCTGCTGTACGGGAAGCTGGGACCACCACACTTCTGTATCATCCTGCCTGTTCCTTTTTTTAATGATTACCTGGAACGTGGATAGGCTCAGGCAGGTCTACTTGATATCTTTCAATCTATTAATCATACCAAAGATTGATTAATTCACCATGAATCCAGAGGGTGGGGTTCTTTTCAATCAGGATACGAATCTTACGTTGTCTACTGGCAACTGCATGCACGCACGAAAGCACCACTTCAAACGTTCTGATGCTCCTGCATCGACTGATTCTCTTGCGAAACCTCGCGCCACACTGTTAATGTGGAAACGACACCACAAGAGCGTGATAAAAGGGAGGGTTTGATGCTCAAAGGATTATCAAAGAGATCCGAAAAACATATCACTACAGCTGCTGATGGTACGCATCGGGTTTGTAGAGGCGCCGCCCATGCATCGGGAAACCTGCCAATCAAAACACCACGGAACAGTTGAATCAGTAAGTGCCAATGCCGAATTCAGATTTCCTTAGAATCATCATCCAAGAATCCGACAATGATCAACCCATATTGACATTTTGCTGAGCGCGCATTAACAACTAAATGGCATCATTATCGACGATTCATCAAACATCATCATTGACCGCCCGATCTTTGCTGGAGCCTTTGCCATGTCAACTTCGTATTTGTACTTGCCCCTCCTTAGCTCTGTCTCCTGGGGCAACTCGATCGAGATACTGCCCTTGTGCCAAAAAAGTTGAGTCATGATGAGTCATGAACTAGCAAAAATGCAGTGACAGTGAAACACTGATCTTGCCGGCATGCTCCAGCATTACTCCTGCTTCTTGATGGATTCAAGCTCTGTCTGCAGCCGTGTGACCTTACAGGCAAGCGAGGAGCCAACGTCGACGACGATAAGTTGAATGTTCTACTTTGGCTACGCATCTGCCGAAACAATCCCTATGCTTCCAGTCACAATTATAGTAGGTAACCAATACCCCAAACAGCAATCGTAGAAACCAGCTGGTTACCTTCTATAATGGTGACTAGAAGCATAGGGAATCTGAAACACTGCTGTTGATTATGACCGCCCCTGACAGCATGATGCTCTTCACATGGACCAAATGGCGCAATGAAGCCGATCCTACTCGTTGGAAAGAGCGGCAACACGCTGCACGTGTTCGCACCTCAGCTTTGGAGAAGCGTAGTTGGCTATCCAGTTCGTCCATTTGCTGGGACGCTGATCGCTCTCCCGAGATCTGTGCCTTGCAGGGATATTCAGCAAAGATCGAACGAAAATATGCCACAGTTTTCCAATCCCTTTGAAAATCTTTGAAATCTTCCTTGTGCACGGCTGAAGAAATGCAGTGGCTCCACATCTGTCGGATTTCGAAGCAAACTTGAAAAGATCTTGAAGGTTTCTTCTGTTGTCGGAACATTGGTACTTTGTCGACCCTTGAAGAATATCCATCTACAAGCTTCTCAAACGACTCTCCACGCCTGTGTTCGGTCCAGCTTCTCCCTCACGCCCCCCAGCTCCTTGTTCAAGCGTTCCACTTCTCCTCCGGGCTCCAGACGTCTAGGCTATCCTGTTGTATGGCAATCTTTTGCCTACACTATGACAAGACTGGGCATCTTAAATGATTACTCTGCTTCAACTCGCATCAATTGGCAAGTCCCAACATGACTGCAGTGGTACTTTTTTTCTGACTGCCCATCACTGCGTCATAGTTTTCCTCGCCCTTGTGCACGGCGGGTGAAGCATGGTGAAGCTGCATGTCACCAGAATTCACGAGACCGGGGGCGCATTCTTGAAGCGAAACATCAGAGGATCAGCGAACTTCTACAGAGGAAGATGGCCTTCGAGCATAGTCCCATTTTGATCCGTCTCCGTCCCCATTGTACACCCACATCTGGAGCCCAGAATCGATGCACATGTTCCAGCCCTGAAATCTCCTCGACCTTGCATCCACCTCATCCACTTCATCCCAGTAGAAAAGTGTCGTTTGAGAGGCAGTGGAACCGTGTAAGCCGCTGTGTCGCATCCAGTCCCGGTGGCACATGCCAGAAACGGCTCCAGCTTGGTCGCTGTGCCTTGCGATGCTCCAACGCCTGCAGCACCGCTGCGTAGGGAGAACAACTAGGGTCCCTGGAGAAGTAGTCGAACCAACAGCTGTGGGCATCCACTGCGGCCTGGCCACGGTCGAAGCTTGGGAAATCTTGGGAATGAAATGGAAAAAATGCAAAAAGATATCAAAAAATTGAACTCGGATTCCACTGAGAAATTGCTACAACACGCTGCGAAGGGTCCACCTTCATGTCTTTGAGAATGTCTATTGGGATTGAACGCAGAAATGCATAGAGGTCTGGGCCAACCATTGACTCGGGCAACTTGAGACTGAGATGGGGCCATTCCTTAGCAAACAGGCAAACATTTGGGCCACTTGCAATCACTTGCGTCTCCATGCGTCTCCCAATCCCTGCGTGATGATTCAACCAAATTCAACCGACCACTCGGACTGTGTCACGGATACCGTCCAAGCTACTACGACATGCTGGAAAGCCACTTCATATTCGTCAGACAAAATCACTGGGATGCAGCCGCAGTGGATGCTCTCCTGAGAAGAAAAAAGGTTCCAAAGATTTCAAAAGCACCACATCATGTCACGTCAGATCACATCATATCACATCCATCATTCACCTCGAAACTTCTGGGTAGCTGGGCGACCAAGCCCTGACATCTGACAACTCAGCTGATGACTTGCCCGAGGGACATAGAGTTGGTTCGTCCATGGTGATGTACCAGCAGGAA